>PVIU01000744.1:0-273011 GCA_004026605.1 Ondatra zibethicus
AGACTTTCACTATGTAGCCTTGGCTGGCCTGGAATTTACTATGTAGACCAAGCTGTCCTGGAACTCAGAGATCTGCCTACTTCTGTCTCCGACATTTTAGGATAAAAGGTGTGCCACCACGCCAAGCATGGGAGTTCATTTTAAACTGAAATAGTATTGAACCCAATCTGATTATAGAGAATAAGTAGTACCATAAGCCAAAAGTAAACTAAAGCTGACAAAGTCATTAGACTTAATATTCAGTATAATCAGTATACATATTTTATTTATATTCACATTTATCAATATGTGTTGAAAATCAGCATTGTGCTTAACCATTACTGACCACAAAATATAATAAATGCTTAAATAAACAAAAAGAAAAAAAGAATTAGCCAATAAGAAGTTAGAGCTAATGGGCCAGGAAGTGTTTAAATGAATACAGTTTCTGTGTGATTATTTCGGGTGTAAAATAGCTGGGCAGCCGGGATGACAAACAGCCTCCTGTTACGGATGGTGATTATGAAATATCTGTAACTGTACAAAGACACTATCAGATCAGGAAGCACAAGAAAATCCAAACATACACACAAAATTCACACCCAGCAAACCATGGTAAAACAGGCTGGGTATAAAGATTAGGTTTTCACTTCCTGTCAGCTAACTGTGAAACCTGGGGCAAACTGAAAATCTCTCTGGGCTCCTCAAGTATAAATTCACTGCATATTTATCCCCGCCTCCCATGCTGTTACAAAACATTGTAGTGTGATTAATAAAAACCCAGAGACAGAAAATGGGGTTCAACCTGAAGGTCAGAAAAGCAAAACAGCCACCCACTGGCTCTTACCTCTACCTCAGTCCAAAATGACGATCCTGGCTCCAGGAATCTCAGAATGAGACTGTGTGTGAGAGCTGTCTCCTCCCATCTTATATTCCTCTTTAGTGCTGGGATTAAAGGCGTGCACCACTACCACTTGGTTTCTCTGGCAAACTAGTGTGGCTACTGGGATTAAATGTGTGTCACCACTGCCTGGTCTGTAAGGCTGATCAGTGCAGCTGTTTTACTCTCTGAACTTCAAGCAAGCTTTATTTATTAAAATACAAATGAAACATCACTACAAAACATCAAGTATTTCAATAGCACCTAACAGTGTGCATGCAAAATGACTGACAGCTATCACTGTGTTGTTAGGTTATCACTATAGGCCACTGGCTGTGGCCATAGATGCTTAAAGCCCAATCTATTGCAAGATGAATTGTTTTTTCCATCTGCTGCCTCTCAAGAAACATCAAGTGATGTTTCTTTAGCTCCAACACCTGGCCAATTTCATTTCAAGTCTTCCTGTCTAACTGCTCCACCTCAGACTAGACTGCTACAGACTGCCAGCCTGTCACACTCAAATCATCTAACAATAACATGGAACTGGCTCCCAAATAACCTGAACTCACGCCATTTCTCATCTTTAAACACAAACCACCCTTAGCTTGGTCACTGTCTCTACCCTGTGCTCAGTGTCAGTTTTCCTACCCACTGTATTTCCCGAGCTTAAAGCAGCCTACCACATTTCCAAACACTCTAGCCCGGCTGCCCCCAGAGCTGTTCCAGCTTCTCCCATCTCCACCAGGGCTGGGGTGGCAGTCATGTTTTCTTCCCTCCTAACAGCCTGGGCCCTGGAGGGCTCCTGAGCACATTCTCCTCTGGGTATCATCACTTTCCAAGTCCCCACTCCTCCCTTCATTCCCGTCAGCCTCTTCCAGAACCAGTGTTTTCTAGAAAATGAAAACAAAACACCAACAACAACACTGGAACCTAGAGCCAGCAGTTTCCGTCCGTTCAGAAGCATTTTCCCAGGCCCCAGTGCATTTTTCCAGGAATGAGTACAGTAAAATGTGATATAAAGACAACGCCTTGTTCTGTGGGTAATTTTTATAAAGTGGTATTAACTGGTTGAGAAAACGTTGTACAGTATTTGAAAAAACAAAGCATTAATGGCAATGCTGCTGGTATCTACACAACCAACACATTATACCTTTACCAGTGCACACGCACAGCAGCAGAAGCACAGTAAGTCAGGGCAGTGGTCTAAGTGTCTGCTCACCTCGTCACAGCTCCCAAGAGGTACGAAATTTGAAAATTGAAATTTATGCCCTCGCAATGCTAAAGCATGCATAGGTTCTGTTGAACTTGTCCACATTGCAGTCCATGGCCTAAGCTGATGAGAACAACTGACCAGGTAGGTCTCTTCCTTCCCAGGAGATATACCAGACTAGAACAACAGGAAAACGGGCAGGAAGACCTTAAAATGCATCACCACAAGTCACTTTTGTTCTCTTAAAGCGCAGGTATTCAGTGGCCAGCCTTCACACAAAAGTTCCTGAAGGTGAGGTTTCCTACAGTTGAGTTCACCATCTTCCCAAGCCAGCAAAGAAGGGGGAAAGTTATGTTTATTCTGAGTAATGGAATAATAAAACCTCAATTTTATTAGTAATCTAAACCAAAAGCATTAGAGATGCCTCAGACTCGAGGATTTCTACTTGCTAATTATTTTTCTTCAGTACCCACCCACATCTGTGTGTGCAGTGAATGAAACTGGCCTGCAATGCATCCAGGGCCACACTAGAAGCCCTGTTTCT
The DNA here is from genome assembly GCA_004026605.1 of Ondatra zibethicus. NCBI lineage: Eukaryota > Metazoa > Chordata > Mammalia > Rodentia > Cricetidae > Ondatra > Ondatra zibethicus. The sequence goes on from PVIU01000744.1 coordinate 2,614, forward strand.
GGGTGGAAGCTTACAAGAGACACACAACTGAGTGTGTGACATGGGGAATGGTTAACACAGAGCATCGTCCTAAGGGATCACACCCTCAAGGACCCTTCTGGGATGCACCCAAGTAGCACTCAGAAGAAAACAAGAAAAGTACCTGGCTTCACACATTTGAGTCTTAATAAGGTCAATGAGTCCATCTTAGATTTCCAAATGTTTTATACTACTGAGAAAACTTCATAAAAGTATCATTTACCCTTTGTGGGTTAAGCAAGAAGTTTAGATCACTCTTGGCTCAGAAAATCAAAGCCAAGAAAGACTCAAGGCTCCTCACATCCTCACACTGTCTCCCCACAACTAGAAGACATTAATTTTTATACATAGGTTCAAAACACCATCAAACTAGCAATCTAAGAAAAGAAACTCCACGCCAACAGCGGCTTGAGAAGCAGTGTTCCGATGGTGAGCGACTAGAAAGACGCATTTACTAAGAGTAAACTACGTGCTGGGGAAAGGAAGTGCAGCACTCTTCATGAACTCGGCTTCATGTTTACAGCTTTCTGTACACTGGATGAGCTGTTTGGCTACTGAAGGTTAATTACAGCATCACTTGTCTAAAGGTACCAGCTATGAAAGCAAAGTCACAATCCCAACTTTGGAAATGTAGCTTTCCAAAAGGCAAGGTTAAATTGCCACCATGTTAATCCTTAAATGAAACAAACACACACACACACACACACACACACACACACACACACACACACACACACACACGCCTGGGTTTAAAAAGACCCACCTAGGAACTCTTCAAAGCTTCTCCTGTACCGACAATTATTAAGCTTCCCCTCGGCTGTAAAGAAAATTATCCTACTATAGTTAATCTGCTGGAGCTTCAAGCCACACTCACATCCTCAAGTCCAGAGAGTGAAACCAAAACCTCATAAATCTCTCCACCAGTACCTATAACCTCTAGAACAGGTCCGTCACCTCCAAGACACCACTTGTACCAACAAGTATGAAGATCCACACAGCTGCAACTATAAAACCCCGAATTTTTGTTAACACGGAACTAAGAAGTCTTTTTGTTTATTTGGTTTTTTTTTTTGACACAGGATTTTTCTGTGAAGTCCTGGTTATCCTGGAACTTACTCAATACACCAGGCTGGCCTCAAACTCAGAAATCGGCCTGCCTCTGCCTCCTGAGTGCTGGGATTAAAGGCATGTACCACCATGCTTAGCTTTTTGTTTCTGCCTTTTGGGATTTTTAATTTTTTTTTTAATGAGAAAAGCAATCTTGGTAACAAGAAATGGACAACAACTGAATGCAGGGAACAGGTGAACTGTGATGTCCAAAGCTATACCCTTTGGATTACTAAGCAACAGTAGTGGTGAAGGTCAAGGCAGAGACAAGGGACAAAGAGAATGCAGCTTTTCCAGGACTGTTGGAAACAGCAGTCCAAACCTAAGACAGAACTTGTAAAAGCTCATGGACTTAGGGCCGTCTCAGGGACCCTCAGGAGAGGGGCTCCTGGGATCACTGCTCTCACCTTCTGGCACTGGAGTTGTAAGCATGTGCCACCACACCTAGCTTGTCTCATGGATGCTGAAGAAGGAACCTGGATACTCATGGCTGCATGGTAAGTACTTTACTGACTGAGCCATCTCCCCATCCTTAGTACTCCTCTTTACCATTAAAAGTCATCAAAATAAGAGCTTTTCTGTGAGCTATTTCTGAACAGCAAGCTCCTGACTTAAAATGATTTAACTTACAAATTTTCTTATTTTTTATTTAATGTTCATTGGTGTTTTGCCTGCATGTGAGGGTGTCACATCGTGTAGTTACAGTTGTGAGTTGCCATATCAGTGTTGAGACTTGAACCTGCATCCTCCTGAAGAGCAGTCAGTGCTCTTAGCAGCTGAGTCATCTCTCCAGCTCCTAAATTTTCAACTCAGTAGAAAGTGCACTTTGAATTTTGAGCTTCTACCATTTCCCAGGCCAGTGATATATAGGATCTCTTGTGATACTGGATGGCAGCAGTAAGCCAAACAGCCAAACAATCAGAAGGGTGAACAAGACACTCTACGGTGGCCTGGTTGCTAAGCTGGATGTTCTTAGGTAAGTTAGGTGTTATCAGGCAGTTTCAACTTACACTATTCTCAATATACAAAGACTTTACCAGGACACAACCCATCATAGGCAGGGGAACACTTGTATTACAAAATAAAATGCAAATTTAAAAAAAAATAATAAATTTTAAAAATCATTTATAATAAAAAAATTAACAGGAGCATTCTGAAATAGAGCTATTTTTAAAAGTTAAAAAAGTCAGTTTTATAATGATTTTGCTAATCTCTTAAACTATAATTTATCAAAGGCAGATAATCAGACATGCTGCTATTAAAAATACTTTTGGGATAAAGTTTATTAAGGAGATTATACGTTGTTGGAAAAGAGGGAATCTAAAAGTCTTTTTAGGTTATTGTAGAAATTCTTCTTTAATGGAAACTCTGAGAGGTGGTAGTTTCTTAAGGCCCAGTAAGGTGGCTCAGCCAGCAAGGGCTGACAGCCTGGCAGCCTGACTGATCCCTGGGGACCATGGTAGGAGGCCTGAACTTACTCCGGCAATACTTCCTTATACAATAATAAGCATTAAAAAGAAAAATGATACTCTTAAGACTATTCTGACCTCCAAAAAAGCATGTGGCATGCATGTGTACACACATACAGAAAATAAATAAGAATGTAAAAATTATTTTTCATGTGATTTCAAAGAATTAGACAGCTCAGTTGGTGGCATGCTTGTCTAGCATGCAGACACCTAGAAGTTCAAGCCCCAGCACAGAATGGCAATCCCAGCTCCGGGAAGGTGAAAGCTGGAAGTTCAAGGTCATCCTTCTCTATACTGAGTTTGCAGCTAGGTAGGGGTACGTAAAACCCTGTCTCAGCCAGGCGGTGATGGCGCACGCCTTTAATCCCAGCACTCGGGAGGCAGAGGCAGGCGGATCTCTTTGAGTTTGAGGCCAGCCTGATCTACAGGAGCTAGTTCCAGAACAGGCTCCAAAAAGCCACAGAGAAACCCTGCCTCAAAAAAAACCAAAAAAGCAAACAAACAAAAAAACCTTGTCTCAGAGAAAAGGATCTCAAGTTTGAGGCCACAAAGTCGGACCCTATCTCAAGAGAACAGAAAGTTATTTCTAACTCAGAAACTCTAGCACTGAACTTTCTACATCCTCTTACATAAATCCAGGAATGTAGCTTAGGATTCTGAAGAGATCTTTACCAGTGCCTGTTCTCATCAGTGTCCTGGTCATCTGGGGCCTCAGTTATCATACAATACCAAAAACTCTGTGTTTGCTAATACCACTACTTACCACATAAAAAAAGTTCTTGAAGCATTGCGTAGCTGTCAAGCTCAATTTTAATAGAAACCAGTTTTCCGAAATTGTGGTTTTATAAAGGCTTGAATTTGATTTGGGGGCACAACTATTACTGGTAATACCGTCCAAAATACGTGCCACTATCAAGAACAACCCTTTAATGCCTCCCCAAGGGCCACACTGTAAAGTCTTCGATTGCATAAGGTTCACAATGGAAATTTGTGAAATGGACAGACTGTACTCCACATTTCCATACACGTCCGAGGAGAAAAGAGCTTAACTAGATGATCTTTAAACTCTTTCCAGTGACACTGGACTCAGTATGACTCAAAGTTCCAGGCAATTAATCAACATCCATTACATCTGGAGAATCAGAAAAGAATACAAACTAACAAATAAACTAGGTTAACTATTCAGAAAATATCCTAAAGAACAACAAAACAAACCCAAACAAACCAACAAAAAAAACCCAACATAACAACTTAACAAAGGGCAGAAATGTCACACACAAAAGCTCTCCACGATCAAAGCGTCCTGAAGCTAACTAGCCCTGGTCTTACTACAGATGGATACTATGTACTGCAGTTCCAGGCTAACGTGGCAGAGGGAGGGGTTTGGAGTGTGGGGTGGTTTTTTTTTTTCCCCCAAATTAGATGTATTCTTCCTAAGGAAGGAGATTTTAAGTTACAGCAAAAACAAAGGAACCACACCTATGTGTGTGGAGTGGAAGGTGGATGGAGGGAGACTGAATACGTACAGAACATACTATTTAAAAAACAAAACTGAAGCCTATAGTGAAATTCAAAATGAAAGCCTATTAATTGAGACAGGCTCAAACTAGAGCAAAGTGGCAGAATTTCCTGAAGCTGTCGCAGCTCTGCTCCAATGAATTGTTTCCGAAACAGGATTCCTTGGTCCTCGGCTAGAGAAACGATTGCATCAGGCGCCAGAGCAGGAGCTACCAGACTGGTGTTTACGGCTAGTAGGTCATGGATGCTAGGGCCCTGCTGGAAGCTATGGCTCTCGCTGGGTGTGGGGATCATCTAAAATACTTTCCTCCTTTCCCTCTCTCGAGTCTGATCTCCACTCAGTGCTACAGAAAAAAAAAGGAGGTCTGCATTAAATCCCCAGGTCCTCCAGCTAAGAAACCTTCCTTCCCTGCCGCAAAATCTCATTCCCAGGTGTTCCACCCTAAGGATGGATGACTTCACCGAGTGGCTCAGTCAGTCCATTTACAATCTCCAGCTTGATCCTAAAGCTCACTGCCTCCAGACACCCTCTTAAGAAAGTCAGAAAAGCTGACAGGAGGGGGATCATGAATTCGCATCGGTATTGAAGAGTGGGGAGTTCGACACCTCCCCACAGCTACGTTTCGATCGTATCTTCTGAGCCGGTCTTGGGGCTAACACCGAAGGGAGGAAGGTGAAAAGAAGGGAACGCTTCCCAAAGCATCCTCAAGTCTAGAGAGAAGCGCAGCATCGGCTCGCCACCGCACCGGGAACGAGTCAAGGAACCAGGCCACCGGGGTGCGAGGGCGGAGGAACCTGCGGCCGGATTCGGGGTATGCAGCGAGGGCACGAGGCCCAAGGATCGCGGGTGCGGGCGCCGCGCGTGGACTGGGAAAGGACCGCCCGGAGGGGGCGCCGCGCGCGGGGACCGGTACCTGCTGGCGCACGGCTAGCCGCAGTGGGGCCAGCAGCTCCTCGGCGCTGTCCATGCTGCTCCGGGAGGCTGCGGGCTGCCCGGGAACGCTGAGGAGCCGCTGAGACACTGGCGCGGCGACGACTCTGGGCGGCGACAGTAGCAGCAGCGCGGCGCGGGTGGCTCTGAGCAGCGTGGGCAGCGGACAGGGCATGAGCACGCCGCCTAGGCGGTGCGCAGGGCGGCTACGGAAGCGGCGCGCGGCCCGCCCGGTGCATGATGAAATAGGGCAAGCAGGCCGCAGGCGCGCGCAGCCGCACTTACCACAGGCGGGCGCAACCGCCGCGTCTGCAACCGCAGATTCGGCACAGAACCCGGAAGGGCACCGACTTGCCAAGGGACGTGTGAGTCGGACGCTGCAGCCAAATGCACTGGAAGACGGGGCTTCTGAGAGTGCAAGACCTAGATGCCTGAGCTTCTTCACATCATGGGTCTAAACGCTCTAGTCGCCCCATTGGAGCACACACATTTCTGTTTGTTCCTCAGATCGCTGCTTAGACGAGTATATACAGTCACATCAAATTGGGACCTGGAGTTAATAATAATCAGGGCATGGTGGTGCACAGCTGTAATCCCTGCACTTGGAAAGCTGAGGCAAGAGGATCATGAGTTCAAGATCAACTTAAGATACATAATAAGCCTCCGTTTCTTAAAAAAAAATGTTCAAGCTCCAATGTTCCTCAGACTATTAATGGGAACTGGGGTTGCTGCTCTTCTCAGGGCTTGCCAGTTAACTAGAAAGACAAGGTATGACAGCAAGGAAAGGTGACTTTACTTGGCAAACCAGCTCGTGGAGAAGCCAGGGGAACTCTTGCCTCACAGTTTTTTTGAAAAAAAAAAAACCGACTTAGTAGGTGTTATATAGTAGGTGATGAATGCTCCCAAACTTGTGGGCGCCTCAGTCAGCAAGCCAGATGCTGATGAACCAAATGAAGTAATTCTTCTCACCATGGTCCAGTCAGGAGACACTACCTTCCAGTTTGGCACCTGGGACTATTCTTGTCATTGATCAGTTACATTTTACACAAGAGACAATCTAGAGGATAATGAAGCTGGCCCAAGGCCCTCTTTCGGATAGCCAAACTCCTTGCGATGAGAGAACACAAGTTCTCAGCCCTCCAAAATATTTGATGCTGGTTTTCAAGATGAGGAACCAGGCACAAAGCGGTTATTTAACTCACCCAGTATCACCAAGACAGAAGCTGAGCAACAGGAGGAGGCTTGTGAAACTCTTCATTTGCTTTCAGCGCCAATTTTATAGATCATGCATACTTTTATTAGCTTTACTAGAGATAACTGAAAAGTTTTTGCGCCCCGATAAACCTCTCCGCTGATGCAATAATCCAAATCAGACCAAATCAAACTGAATTAGAAAACTCCCAGGTTTAAAAGCTTCTGTAAAGCAAAGGACACGGTCAACAAGACAAAACGACAGCCTACAGAATGGGAAAAGATCTTCGCTAACCCCACGTCAGACAGAGGTCTGATCTCCAAAATATACAAAGAACTCAAGAAATTGGACACCAAAAGATCACATAATCCAATAAAAAATGAAGTACAGACCTAAACAGAGAACTCTCAACAGAGGAATCTAAAATGGCTGAAAGACACTTAAGGAAATGTTCAACATCCTTAGTCATCTGAGAAATGCAAATCAAAACAACTCTGAGATTCCATCTTACACCTGTAAGAATGGCCAAGATCAAAAACACTGATGACAACTTTTGCTGGAGAGGTTTGGGGAAAAGGGAACACTTCTGCATTGCTGGTGGGAATGCAAGCTGGTACAACCCCTTTGGATGTCAGTGTGGCAATTTCCCAGAAAATTAGGAAACAACCTTCCTCAAGACCCAATAATACCACTTTTGGGTATATATCCAAAGGATGCTCAATCGTGCCACAAGGACATATGCTCAGCTATGTTCATAGCAGCTTTGTCATAGCCAGAAACTGGAAACAACCTAAATGCCTCTCGAACGAAGAATGGATAAAGAAAATGTGGTACATTTACACAATGGAGTACTACATAGCAGAAAAAAATAACGACATCTTGAATTTTGCAGGAAAATGGATGGAGCTAGAAAACATTATTTTGAGTGAGGTAACCCAGACACAGAAAGACAATTATCACATGTACTCACTCATAGGTGGTTTTTAAACATACAGCAAAGAAAGCCAGCCTACAAACCACAATCCCAGAGAACCTAGACAACAATCAGGATACTAAGAGAGACTTACATAGATCTAATCTACATGGGAAGTAGAAAGTAGAAAAAGACAAGATCTCCTGAGTAAATTGGGAGCATAGGGACCTTGGGGGAGGATTGAAGGGGGAGGGGAAAGGCAGGGAGGGGAGCAAAGAAAAATGTAGAGCTCAATAAATATCAATAAAAAAAAGCCCAGGTTTAATAGATACTAGTGCTCCTAGGTGGCCTTCCAGGCCCTCAGAGAGGAGATGGGGAAGGAAGACTGGAGAACCATATGTTTGTTCTCTTGGGGGGCAGTTTAAGATGACCCCTCAAGACCACCCTGTGGGAGTGGTCTTGAGCATCTCTGGGGAGGGGTCACCGTTTAGGGACTTTCTAGGGGGTGGAGTCTAGACTGAGGCAACTTCCAGAGGAGGAGGCTTGGGATGGAACTTCCAACCAAACATCCCAGACTTTTTGGGTATAGGGATACCAGGGGCTGGAGTAAAGCCTTAATACAAATGTTAACGCCTGGGGCTCCATGGCAATCCTTGTATTTCTCAGGAACCTGAAGGTTTGAACCAATTTAAATTGCTGGTCTTTCCCTGGGGCCTGCACAGGTGTCCAAAGGTGACCTTTCAAGGTCTGAGGGCTTAAATTTCACCCTCAGAACATGCTAATGTCACCAGTTTCTAAAACATATATCCTGTGAAGAGCTTGACAAAGACCACTGTTTCTTTAACCCTCACCTACAATCATCTTCCGTATTACAGACCACCATGTTTCTTTCTCCTCTAGAGAGTCCCAAACCCTAGTTTGCAGGAGTCAGGTCCGAGTTTGCTCACATCTCCACACACTTGACAGTCTCGGGCACACCTTTTGTTTTCTTTGGCAAAAATGGTGCTTTCAGTGGCTGGCCTGGCCTGCAGCTTTGAGCAATTCCAGGCAGGCCTTTACTCATGGTTCCACGTTTCCCAGCGTAGGGAACCTATGAACTAGTCCACGCACTGAATGGATCCCTGTCCTGTGAACTTGGCTCATGGATTTGGCCCTTTGTTGCCGACCTGCAAATTTCACTTAGCAATTGAGAATGCTTTCTAGGCTTGGAAGACATTTGAAAAAATTTGGTGTAAATAGCCAGATTCCCCATTTCTTCTTCTCCCTGTTTTGGCATTTGTTGTGAGGGTTTTGGGTTTTTTGTTTGTTTGTTTGATTGGTTGGTTGGTTTTTTTCAAGGCAGGGTTTCTCTGTGTAACAGTTATGGCTGTCCTGGAACTGACTTTGTAGACCAGGTGGGCCTGGAACTCACTGAGATCCACCTGTCTCTGTCTCCCAAGTGCTGGGGTTAAAGGTGTGAATCACCACCACCCAGCCTGTTGTGAGGGTTTACATCCAGGTACATAGTATTGGTTTGGCCTCCACTTCAGGGATCTTGGAATACTGTTGTTTGGAAATTTGGTATTTTAGCCAGCCCTAGCTAAAGTGCAAAGTGTGAGATTAACACCTAAGCTCACTTGAGTCTGAGATAAAGAAATATGAGTAGCAAAAGAGGCTTTTTTAAAAGACTTATTATATATACAACATTCTGCCTCCAGGTATGCCTGCAAGCCAGAAGAGGGCGCCAAATCTCATTACAGATGGTTGTGAGCCACCATATGGTTACTGGGAATTGAACTCAGGGCCTCTGGAAGAGCAGCCAGTGCTCTTAACCACTGAGCCATCTCTCTAGCCAGGTGGAGAGATACTTTTATATAGCAACCTGTTAAAGCAACTTGCTTCATCTGAAAAATGTGGTCCACAGCCTATATAAGATTTGAAAATGGAAAATTAATCATATGAACCAGTAACTTTAACCTGTTCCATTCTGTCATAAAATAATACAGATTCATCTGGGGTTTTTAATAAACTGGTAAACTGATATTATTATATGGTCCTATGTCATGGAGTTGTTGATAAAATAACAAAATATTTTTTTCAAATTGCTGCATTATCTTGCCACTGCAGCCACCACAGCTCCCTGAAGATCATGATGGGGAGTCTGTGTTCTCATTGCCACAGAAGAGGTCTGTTCCCACTCAGGGAATCAGGACAGCACTCGGTGACACAATTGGGAAGATGTAGTTTCCCCCTCACACTCTGCTCATTTCACCTCATGAAGACAACCCCCTTAGCCTCCTGCAGAACTGCTCCAAGGGCATCTGAGAGATCCCGCCTTCTCTCCTTACCAATACCTTGGGAGAAATGGAAATGTATTGCAAAAGAAGAAACAGTTCCAGTTAGACCCTGGCTGGAGCCCCTGTTTTGTCTTCATTACAATCTGTTAATTAACACAAAGTATGGGAATTAATTTGCAGAAAAGCGTTATGTCTCTCTTCGAACGACAGGCTGGATAGATGGCTCAGTGGATGAAGTGAATGGTGTGCAAGTGTGGGGGCGTGAGTTCGGATCCCCAGCACCCGTGTGAAAGCCAGCTCCATACAAGCCATCATCTCCCAGCACTGAGTGTACGGAGACAAGCGGATTCTTGCTGGCTGGCCTGCCAATCTAGCTAAAACAGTGGGTACCAGGTTAAATGAGAGGTTCTCTCTCAAAAAGTAAGTTTGAGACTTATAAAGGGAACCCCAACATTGAGCTCTGGCTTCCACATGCACGGGCATGTACACCCCTCACCACCTGAACACACATGGATACATCACAAATAAAAAAGAAGAGGAAAGAAAACGAAGAAACTAGCTCTGAGAGGTCGGGGTCCATTCCAGTGTTCAGGTCAGAGACAAGACACGATGAAGATCGCTGGAAACACAACTTCCTGTCCATGGTCTCCCTTTCTTCCCGTCCCTCCTTGTAAATGATGGAGCTTTGAGGAATAGCCTGTCTGTAACAGAAAAGCCCAGTTCCACTGTCAACCAGTGAGGTCAATGGCTCAAGGGGAAGAGTGCCCAGAGAAGAAAGGACTTGGCAGACTGGCAACCAGCAGGTGGAAAGTGGGCGGCTTGCAGCCAGATTCCATCAACCCAGAGCCACAGATGCAAAAGCGTGTGGGGAGTTCCTGGCCTGTCTAATTGCAGCTATATCTAGGTAGACTGGGATAATCATTCATTCTTGCAGTAATCAAGTCACTTGACGTCATTTTGTCCATGACCGGTCCTGTAAACCTAAAGAAAGATGACTGACTAGGTGGTGTGACTGGTGTCCTTGACAATTTGCATATTGGTAATTTCAGGTCAGGCTGACTATTGTTGTTGATGTTTTACTCTTTTGGCTTTTGGCAGGGGCACTACGCAGCTCTCAAATAAATCACACATGGAGGTTTATTCTTAGTTATCAAATGCCCGGCCTTAGCTTGGCTTGTTTCTGGTTAGCTTTCTAACTTAAATTATTCCGACTACCTTTTGCCTCTGGGCTTTTACCTTTTCCTGCTTCTGTGATCTTTCTTTCACTGTTACTCTGTAGCTGGGTAGCTGACTCTCGAAGTCCTCCTCCCCTTGCTCTCTCATTGCTCCTCCTTCTCCTCTTCCTTGGTCTCCTTCTATTTATACTCTCTGCCTGCCAACCCCACCTATCCTTGCTCCTGCCTCGCTGTTGGCCGTTCAGATTTTTGTTAGGACCATCAGGCATTTTAGACAGGCAAAGAATCACAGCTTCACAGCACAAACAAAAGCAACACACCTTAAAATAACATTCCCCAACAGACTATTGGTCAATTATTTGAGGATGAGATATAGGGAAGGCAAAACAGAACCGACGGCAAAGACTTGCTAGTGCTAGGAGTCCCTTGGTGCATTTACCAGCTTCAGTGGTGACAGCAGAAACTTGAGCCACTCACAAGCTTCAGCGCTAGGTGTGTCTTAACCCACTCACTAGCTTCAATGGTTAAGGATCACCCTAACTCAGCCAGTGGTTTCAGCTCTGTCATCTAAAGATCTCCCACCTATGAACAAACCTGATTGTTCCCTGCCAACTCCTGAATATTAGTTTTTGAGCACTGGGCAGACCATTTAATTCCAGTAACAAACAGAGACCTAGAGGTTAACAGATAATGGGAGCTGATATGAAGTAGACCAACCAAGAGCTCAGTAAAGTTGGGTTTATCTAAGAGAAAAGAATAGTTTTCTGAGGCAGTCCAAGGATGGAGGAGAGTCCAGAGGAACAGAGATGAGCAGCTCCCAAGAGAGGAGATTGAAGAGAAATGAGATTCTTGAGCAGAATCAGCCTTTGGTTGAAGCCAAAGAAGTTACAATAATATATGTTAAATGTCACGCCTTTTGCTTCCTATTCTGGGCCAGAGAGTGTATCAGCATCTAGACTAGCTTGAGCTTGTCTCAACTGCCTCCACTGGGCAGGTGCAATGGCCTCAAGGTGGAGAAGCTAAAGTCCACTCTCATTTGCCTCCTAGTTAAAGAGTCTGGAATTCATGGGGCACTAAAAACGATCACAATACCATCTCCATGGTCACCAAATTCAGAAGCAAGTCGGTCCTCAGCTGTGTTATGGCTGAAGTATGGCTCAAGTTCCTGTCAGGCATCTACAGGAGAATGGATACTGCTGGAAATTGTTGTGGTGAGTGAAGCAAACCAGACTCAGAAAGACAAACATCACAAGTTTTCTTTGATGGGTGGAATCTTGATTTAAATGTATGTGTCTGTATTATGTGTTTATATATGTCTGTTTGTAGGTCATGAGCTAGAAAGGGGCTCGTGAGAGCAGAGGAAGAGATCTTAAGTGTAGTAGATTTCTTCAACCTGTGTAGCTTGGTCCTAGAGACCTGAGTGGAACAGTGGGGGAATGAAGAGAGGACAGACACACCCACAGACAACTTGGATCAGGTGGGTCACGCACACTTTGATAGGGTGGCATCAGCTACGCAGCTGCCTGGAACCACAGCCTGTTTATTATGTACAGCAGCGGGAGGAGTTAGCTAGTCTTGGGAGGAGATCCCTGTAGGTGAGCAGTCTCAGGCTGTAAACATCTGGGTGGAGGAAACTACAGCTAGTTTTTTGCACATGCATCAACACTCATACTTGCACACACTGCCACCATTCACACTTGGACCAGAAGAAGGCTCTGCCGTCCCTCTGAGCCAGAGCCTGAGGGAAAAGGCTTTGCTGATTTCCCGTGAGTCTGAGGTCTTGGTCCTTGGCAATGCCAGCTCATGCCAAGCAACGCATATGCACTTAGAACTCCACTAGCCCAGGACTTCACTTGTTCACTTGAACACAAGTCATTGGAAAGAAGAAAGAGCTCTAACTGGGGAGAGAAAGGTAACAAGCTAAAGGCAAAGAGGGATCCTGGGAAGACAGGACTGAATGGAACAAAAAAACAAACAAACTAATGACCAGTATACATGAAGATACCATGAGGAAACCCATTACTCTGTCTTCTAATCTTAAAAATTAATTTAAAAATATCCAAACCTGTCATACAGGTTGTCACACTAAAGATCTAGTAAGATCTGCAGTGGAAGGGGCCACTGGAGGTCATCCTGATCCAGCCTCCTGAAATGCCTATCAGGCCAGGTCTGTCATAGGTAACTTCCACCCTGAGGTCTACTTGGATGCAGTCCATTTGTCTCTCAAGGTGACACTGAGAACGCACACACAGACACATGCACGCGCACACATACACACACGCACACACAGTCTCTTGTATCAAAGAGTTGCATTTAAAATTGCCTTTGTCAGAGAGGAAACAGAGTCCTTCTTATAGGTTCTTAGTCTTGCAAATAAGAAAGGAGCCAGAAGGAAACTCAAGGACAGTTCTACTGGAGTGTTAAGGGGAAAACGACAGGGCAGTCAGCTGCCAGGAGGAAGCAATGGGAAGAGAAAGGCAGTTCTGCTTTCAGAATTGGAGGTCGGAAGCCGGCAGCCCAGCAATGGAAGCCTTTTAGCAGCTGCATGGGCAGACAAAGAGGGCATGCCATAAGGAAGGAATGCCCTCAGCATCCAAGCAAACAGGATGAAGATTTGGAATGATGCTCAGAAAAGGACAACGGAAAGAAGAAAAGAAATCTCCGAGCTCTAACCCAGAAAGCAGCAGTCTTATCAGTGAAGGTCTGCAAGTGACCTTGAGAGGGGTATTTAAGTGTGATCTTTTCAGGAGGGTGGTTGCTTCTCCCATTTTCTTGTCATGTCCTCTGGTGTGTCTTGTTTCTTCCCATCCCTGGCTTTAGGCTGGTTGTAAAATAGAATGTATCCTCCTATGGCAGAAGGTCTCCAGCATTGTCTGGGCCTGGAGGCACTTCCTGTGTACATCAAAAAAGTATGACCATCCATTGACCAAGTAAGAGGGGCCACTGACCATCAGCCATCCTATACATCTCCAAGACAGCTAGCATATTGATATCCACGTCTCAAATGGTGCCTGGTTAACAGTTAGCATTAATGGTGAATGGCTAGCGTCTTCTGTCTTGCTGACTCTCACCCTATGGCACCACAGCAGTAGGAGAAGTCCTGGTGTTCTAGTCTCGTGTGAATGTGCTCAGCTGGATGGTTTGTCACTGTGGAAAACATCCAAGAGAAATAGTTTAGCGGGAGGAAGATTCCCTCTGGCTTGCTGTTTTCGAGGTGTCGGCCCATGGTCACCTGGGGCTGAGGTGAGGTTGAGCAGCCTAGTATCAGGTGTGGAGTAGAAGACTTTATGGCAGCCAGGAAGCAAAGAGAACGGCTTACAGAAGGGTAGAGAGAAAAAGATCTCTTCAAGGACATGCCCTGGTTAGCTACTTCCCCCAGCCAGAGTCTACCCAATGATAGCATCAAATGTGGAATCTATCAGTGGACTAACTCATTGGTGAAATCAGAACCATCCTGACCCAGTAACAAAAGCCATCGCTGAACACGGCTTCCTGTCAGAGGCCAGGCCTTCAATACATGGCCTTCTGCATGGGACACTTCCTCTCCAAACCACGGGGCGTCTTTCCCTTTCTTCATTTGCATCTCCTCTTTGGGCCCTGAGTTTCTGAAATCCTGGCCCTGCCTTGAGAATGGACTCTGTCTGACAGAGAGGCCTTTCCAGTCCTTACCACACACCTCTCCAGGTGCCTTAGCTCTCAGGTGCACACACCCGAAACGCCAACGCTTGTGAGGCCGAGACAGGAGGGGAACAAGTTCGAGGCCAGCCAGTGCCACCGTACCAAGCCCACGTGATAGAGAGAGAGTGAAGGGGGGGAGGGAAGCAAGGAAAGTCCGGCGGGGGGGCCTGGAGGATTGGCGGTGTAGCTCCATTGGTTTTGGCCATTGTTTTTATAACAGCAACAACCACAACAAAACCTTCTGGGACACCTAGAATGCACAAAATCCCGGCATTGGTCCCCAATACTGAGTAAAACTCGGCATGTGGTGCACCCCTGTGACACCAGCACTCGGGAGACTGAGAAAGGATGATCAGGAGGCCAGCCTGGCGTATGTGAGACCATGTCTCAAATTTAAACAACTAATTAAACTCTCTAGCCTCTGAAGTCTCCTAAGGAAGACTCCTCCTTCTGGCACTCCTTTGTTGCTGGTAGAGAAGCCCTCAGCTGGTCCTGGGACCAAAGCATCTCCCTCGTTGCTGGAGCATCACTGGAGCTGATGGGCCTTATTCCTGCATCCTCCCCTTGCTGCCCGTGAGGCTGTCTTTTCTCAGCCCTGTGGTACTGGAGGCCTTGGGCAGGCTTTCTCTGCCCTGTGCTTTCTTCAGCTGGGGCTGGATCTCTGGGGGCTTGCTCTCTCTGCTCTCCATTTTCTTCTTTCCAGGAATCATTAGCTGTTTAACCACTGCTTAACTTGGCCATTCTCCTGCTCTACCTCATAGATGCCGCCTTTCTGGGTGGCACCTTTCATTTTGTTTTCCTTACTCTTTTTAATCTGCACATTAATTTTTCTTACGGCATCCTCTAGTGTGTCTTTTGGAGTTTCCAATGGGTGAAAAGAGGAAGTTAGGGATATCTGTGTTTCCCAGGGCATCTTGTCTAAATAAGTATTGTTGCAAATTTGCCACAATTTTCCTAGAGGACCCCAACCAGAGTCAGAGAATCCAGAATATCAGCGAGTGTTCCCTGTCTGATACTGGCTTCTCCAGGTGCAGGTGCTATGACAGACATTCGGATGGGGCGGCTCCTTTGTGAAAGGACAAAGGGAGGGAAACAGATTGGACAAGAGACCCTTTGGATCACAATGCAGCCTGGACATGGGTGAAGGAAGGCAGGAGATATGGTGGGGTGGGAACCCACCACGCAGTCTAAGGAAGGTTCAGCAAAACCCATGGCAGTGAGGTTGGTAGTGGGAGGAGGTTCTTAAACCAGTTGGCAGTATAAGAATCTCTTGGCTCCTGGTGTCTCTTGTATTCAGACACCATCAGGGGACTAGAGTTGGCACACTAAGGGCAAATTTCCATCTTGGGACTCATGCTGCAACAGGCTGGTCCTCAGTCACTGAATTCTCTGTAAGAGGAGAGCTGTAAGATATATTATTGTGGTACTATGTCACCCACCAAATCAGTATTTAGCCTAGGTGGGGCTTTCCTGATGCTTGAATTTAAGACAATGAACAGACTGGGTTTAATCTTACCACTTCCCAGCCTGGCCCACAAACCTGCCGTATGCCACCCTCCACTCCATGCTTCTTCGGGCACTGCTGTTTCCATGCTCACACCCAGACACCCGTGGACGTCATGTATTACAGACGTCAGGACCTGGGTTCCTGATGACCCCGTGAAGCAAAGCGTGCTCCCCCCTCTTTCCGATGAACTCTGGGAACTAGAGGATTGAGCGGAAAGAACACTGTGTCAGGCTATCACTGGCGCAGTCTGGCCACGACTGTATTACACCCGGTAGCCGTGTGTGATGTTGCTGGTAACAACTGCGTGTAGGACACGGGAGAAGGGAGGAGGCATTGAGATAGCTGGAATTACAAAGGACCTATCTACACATAGCTTTGTGGGATTCGGGATAGGTAGGGAGGGATTCCTCACATAGTCTGGAGGACAATCATCCTCAGAGAGTGGACTGGCTGCTGGTCTTGGTTAAAATAGTCACCGGGGTTAGAAGCTGCCAACTCTTTTCTGTCTCCACTAGGTGTTAAGTGGCCAGAACGTCTGTACCCTCTCCTCCCCGATCTGTCCTGCAGGCTAAGCTGTGCGCTGCCTTCTTGGGCACCAGGCCTGCTACACTTGAGGAATCCTAAGGGATGCTACCCAGACCCTAGGCGGAAGGGCCAGAATTCCATTTCTAGCCCCAGACTCTCCTCCAACTGTCTTGAAACCTTAAACAATATCTTTCTCCTCTCTAGCCTGAGTCAGAGGACCAGGGCCTGCTTGCCTTCTGGGCTCTTCCTACTCTAACTGAAGGTCTGTTAACGTGTGGCAAGTAGATTTCACTTTGACCAGCAGAGGGGAGCAGTTGCCTGTGAACCAGCACTTAGGTGGCGTGAGGGCTGGGAAAGCAGGGCACCAGCTCCACAGAGGCCTAGTACAGATAACTTGCTGAAGAACTGTCTCTTGAGAGGATGCCAGGAAGTCTTCCAAGCCCCTTGCCCACCCTTGGGGCAACCTAGATACACTCACTGCTCCTCTTCTGCAGGGAAGGGTGGGACAGCCATCAGAGATTATGGCTGTCCTCTCTAGCCTTGCCAGTTTGGTGGAGAAGTGGTAACTTATTTAAGCCATGAAAGCAAAATAGGTAAAAAGAAAAATAAACAGGTAAACAAGAAGCCCACAAAAGTGAGATGTGTACACACAGGTAACCGGTTTATTCCCAACCCTACCACATTCTGTTCCCTTTAAACTTTCTAATCCCAGGTCCTTTAGAAAGTCCTCCATGAGGGCCAGGAGGTGGTGGCACACGCCTTTAATCCCAGCACTTGGGAGACAGAGGCAGGCGGATCTCCGTGAGTTTGAAGCCAGCCTGGTCTACAAAGCGATTATCAGGACAGCCAGAGCTGTTACACAAAGAGACCCTGTCTCAAAAAACAAAAAAAAAAGAAAGAAAAGAAAAAGCCCTCCATGTTGTTTGCCTACTAGTCACCACACAAATAAGGTCGTGGCCATGAACCAGGGATGGACATGAGATACCTGGTTGACACTCCAACCACAGATAAGAAGGCAGGGCCACCACTGCCCTGACAAGAGCTCTCTCTGATAGAGCTCACAGACACACCATAAGGTACCTCACTGCCTGAGAAAGATCCTAGAAGATAGTGTGGGAGGGGGACAAAGTGATGGATTATTTGGCCACCATAAACACAGATATGGAACTAGATGTAGTGATAGTAATGGCCTGTTTGAGAAAACAGAGGTCTCCACTTAGAATATTTCTTGTTTAAATTTGATTGTGTGTGAGGACCCTAAGAGAAACATACATGGATCTAATCTACATGGGAAGTAGAAAAAAGACAAGCTCTCCTGAGTAAATTGGGAGCATGGGGACCATGGGAGAGGGCTTAAGGGGAGGGGAGAGGCAGGGAGGGGAGCAGAGAAAAATGTAGAGCTCAATAAAAATCAATAAAAAAAAAGAAAAAAATTGCTCATGCTCAGTGATGCACTCCTAGCGACGTCCTCCACACCTGGCCTGTACCTCATATTGGTGAGTCTTCTAGGGAAACAAATGACACTGGAGTGGCTCAGAAGGCACAACATGGAATAAAAGTAGCCTGGGGTGAGGGTAGGGATTCAGAGTTGGTGAGATTCTGGCAGACAGGCTCTAGAAGGTTTGGACCAAAACAGCAGAGCCGGGCATTCCCTAGCAACTGTGGTCACAAGTCAGAGATGTGAGGGACAGAGGTAGAGAGCATGGTGCTGTTGCATCTAAAGAGGAAGAAAGCGTTGGATTATTTGGCCATCATAAACACAGATGGTCAGATGGGGCGGGGCCTAAGGATGCAGGGCTAAGTTCTATGAGCTTCTCTGACCTCTCCCTCTAAGCTAGTGGGTCTCAGTCTCCTGTCCACTTCCTGGGTTGGGCCCTCCTCCTCAGGAGCTCTCCCCACAGACTGCTGTCCACATGTCTCTCTGCCAAGCTGGGTCATATTGTGTGAGAGTTACTCTTTATCTATCAGTTTGACTGGGTCACTGTGCTAGTCAGTTTCCATTGCTATAACAAAATACCCGAGAGAAACAAATGAGGGAGGATTTGTTTTGATTTAGTTTCAGACGTTATGGTTGGTGGCAAAATAACTGCTGTTTACCTCGTGTAGCCAGGGAGCAGAGAGGGAAGGAGCTAGAGGAGGTGTAGTGGGTCCATCCTGCCAGCCCACTGTATAGATGCCCAACTCTCTTAGTCTCCACAGTCATATACATACATACATGTCCCTGTTGTAGAATATTAGTTGAAGATTTGTTACATTTGCTTCTGCTGTGGAACATTTGTTTAATGATGCAAAGATGTGCTGCATTCTTTTGCGTTGCATTTGTTTAACTCTGTGAACCTGTGTTACTTTGCCTGCCTAAAACATCTGATTGGTCTAAGAAAGAGCTGTATGGTTAATCGCAAAGCAGGAGAAAAGATAGGCAGGGCTGGCAGGCAGGGAGAATAAATAGGAGAAATCTAGGGAGAAAAAGATCTAGGAGCAAGAATAGAAGGGCCAGCCACCCAGCTACACAGCCAGACATGGAATAAGAAGTAAAGAGATACAGAAATAGAGGAAGGTAAAAGCCTAGAGGCAAAAAATAGATGGGATAATTTGATAAAAGCTGTCTAGAAACAAGCCAAGCAAAGGCTGGGCATTTATAAGTAATAATAAGTCTCCATGGGTATTTATTTGGAAGCTGGATGGTGGGTCCCCCAAAGAGCCAAGGAGTAAAAAAGCAACCCACAACATGTACCCATATGTAAACACACACATAAACATTGACACATCCATGTATATTATATAAATACACACATAAACATTCACACATCCATGTACCCTATGTAAATATCCATGTACCCTATGTAAATACACACATAAACATTCACACATCCATGTACCCTATGTAAATACACACATAAACATTCACACATCCATGTATGCTATGTAAATACACACATAAACATTCACACATCCATGTGCCCATATGTAAATACACACATAAACAGTCACATGTCCTGTCACTCTTGTTTCCCTGGAAAGTTGAAAGCCATGGGGAAATGATTTAGTTGTCTACAGCGTTGGGCATATAAGGAAGGGATAAAGGACATTTGGTAAGTGCTATGTCTTGGCTATGAAATGTTTGAACACATGGTCCCCAGCAGGTGGAGCTGTTATTGGGGGGGCACGTTTAGGAGATGGGGCTTAGTTGGAGGAAATAGCTCACTAGGAGGCAGGTCTTGGGGGGGGGTTATAGTCTATTCTACCCCTCTGCCCCTCCCTCCCTCTTTTCCTCCCCACACTCTGCCTCTTTCCTCCCTCTCTCCTGACTACTCTTACTTAACCAGCTGCCTTGCAATCTCAAATATGCTGGAACACCAAGGCATCTCCTGCCTTGTCTTCTCCCATCTCCATGGACTGTATCCCCAAGCTGTGAGTCAAAACAAATCCTTCCTTCATTTCTTGTCAAACAAATAGTCACAGCGAGCAGAAACGTAATGAACACAATATGCCTCCCACAGGCTCGTTTTATACAACCAGCACACTGGGGCAGCACAGCCCCATCAGGCTCCACTGCCCTGTAAGGAATAGCTGTTCCTTTCATCACTGCTTAGCAGGGCCAAACCCCCAGCACCCTGGGACAATGATCCCTTGTGTTCACAGTCCTGTGAAAATGGCCATCCCTGGCTGTTGTGGATGGAGAGATGGAGGCTCTGAGTCAGTGTCTCGTCATCCTTTTGTGCTTTCCGCCTCGTGTTCTTAGGATGAAAACATATTGAAAGTATAAAAGATGGGAGCCGTGCCTCAAGAAGAAAGTTATATTGCTTCCAACATTACCGCTTCAAAATGACATATAAAAGTCTTGCATTGTGCATCATGAAAAACAATTCAATTATTTTGTGATTTCTGTAGTGATGTTTAGGAGCTGTGCTCTGTCCATTCTAGAAGTTTCTGTTCCAGCTAGTCCAAACAAGCCAGGCTAGAAAGATTCAACACTGATACCAGATACTTTACTGGGGCCATCGAACTTATCCGCTGTTGGCATCATCGTTGTCTGCGGGATGAGGGTGGAGTAGACGCAGATAAGGGCGGGGTAGAGACAGGTGAACTCAGAGACAGAAATTGGTGTGGTCTGCCGGCCCAATGCTAGTTGTTAGATGGAGTGAGGGCCTCACCCCAACTCAGCCTTAGTGTCCTTGGAAGGATCTTGGGTTTTTTTTGAGACAGTGTTTCACTATAAATCCACTGAGGGACCAGGACTTAGAAGACCCCTTACAGCCAGACAGAAAAGGAGGAGCCAGGGTAGATAATAAAAATGGCAAACTTCTGGCTTCTTATACTGCGATCACAGACAAAGGCATACAGGCCTTTTCTCCCGGGGGTGTCTGACCAGTCTGACAAGTTCAAGGCTAGATCAGGATATGTTTACCCCAAAGTAGTGGACTTATCGGCCTCACTGTCTTTGTTTAAACTGACCAACCCTAAGTGATCGTAGAAAGACCTTAAAAACCCCAGCCCTCAACTAGAGTCATGGCTTCTGCTCATGTGTGTGTGTGTGGGGGGTGTCTTTCTCCCCCATGAACCCTACTATGAGTGTTTCCTCACCCTAATCAAAGCCTTTCTTCTCTGGTTGGCTTCTATCTGCTGTGTCCCAAGATTCTCAGGGCGCTTGGTGTTCTCTTACCTTTTAGTGAAAGAGAAAATGAACCTGACCAAGACCCAAAGATGATTATAGGCACCAAGATGACATTGAACTCACTCTGTAAGCTAGGCTGGCCTCTAGCTTCTGCTCCTACAGGCTGGAATTAGAGGCATGTGCCTCCACACCTGATTTGAGAAATGTATCATTTAGTAATAAACAGTGAGCAAGTTTGCTCGTTATCTGGGCTGGGGGATATGGTGTCATCAAAGATGTTCACTTGTAAGCACAACCTGACAAATGGCCCAGACAAGGAGCAGTCGGCTCCCCTTGTCATTTCCTGCATCCAGGAATAGTCAGGGCCAGAGGTGGATTACCTGCCACAAGGCCTGACATATCCCTGGCCAAATTTAACTTTCCTTTGGCTGCTCTGACTCATGGGACTAGTAGAGGAGATACTACTCACTAAACTGCTCACTTTGGTTCCTACATCATATAAACCTGAGGCAGGATTGGAACATGGCTCAGCAGTAAAGCATGAGCTAAGCATGCACAGGGTTTTAGGTGCGAGTCTGGCCAGTCTTAGCTGAAACACTCTGCAGATGGCTGGTGCCCCAAAGGTACTGAGTGTCTCAGTCTATTGTTTGCTGTGGCAACAAACCACCCAAGATTGGGGAATTGATAAGGAACGAAGACATTTATCACCTTTCCGAACACTGCAATGTCTGAGGTTGAGGGCCAGGGCTGGGATAGGGGCTTCTGACTACATAATCCCTGATAATACCACATGGGAAGGCGTGTGCATGTGTGTGAGCCAGTTCACCTCAAAGAAGTGAAGGCCACTTCCCAAATAATTAAAGCAAACCCACAGCAATGGTCTCCATTCATCCATCCATATACAAGCATGTACTTAATGATACCACAGTGAAGGTGGCCATGCCGCCTGCTTCACTACTCCATTTTACCTCTCTCTGGCTTTGTCTATGTTTTCCCTCCTGGTAGTTTCCTTCTTCAGTTGACTTTGGGTTCCAGGGATGGCAGGTAACTTTGACAAGGGACTGGTGTGCCCCCAAGCAACAGTGAGTCTCCACAGGACAGGTTACCACACCTGTAAATGAGGGCACTTGCCCACAGTGGTGAGGCTGCACGTGGAACAAGAACAGTCAGATCACAGGACCCTGATTGCTTCCCTAAAGTGATTACAGGGTAATGACTGCTCAGAAACCCTTACAGAACAAAACTGAGATAGACCAGCCAGACCCTAGCCTGGTAAAGATCCCAGCCATGCATGCCTGTCCTAGCTGGAGTTTTCATGGCAGTGATAAAACACCATGGCCAATAGCAACCTAGGGAGGAAAAGATTTATTTTGCTTATAGTTCTATATCACAGTCAGTCATCCAGGGAAGTCAGGGCGGGGCCTCAGGGCAAGAGCCTGGAAGCAGAACCTGAGCAGAGGTCTTGGAAGAGTGTTGCTTACAGCCGGGTGGTGGTGGCACACACCTTTAATCCCAGCATTCGGGAGGCAGAGGCAGGTGGATCTCTGTGAGTTCGAAGCCAGCCTGGTCTACAAGAGCTAGTTCCAGGACAGACTCCAAAGCTACAGAGAAACCCTGTCTAAAAAAAAAAAAAAGAGTGTTGCTCACTTGCTTGCTCTTCATGGTTTGCTTGGCTTGCTTTCTTATAGAACCCGGGACCACCAGTTCAGGGGTAGCACCACCCACAATGGACTGGGCCCTGCACCCATCAATCATCAGTTAAGAAATTGCTCCACAAGCTTGCCCATAGCATTTTCTCAACTGAAGTTCTTTCCTTTTGGATGCCTCTATCTTGTCTCAAGTTGACATAAAACTAGCCAGGACAATGCCCAAGTCCCTCCCTTCTCTTCCTAACCCCTTAATGATCAATTTGAACCCCTTTTCCTTTTCTTGCCTATGTGCCCTCATTCATTAAATCTCCATTCTCTGTGTTTCCCTACTGCCTGTCCATTGGGACCCCCAAAGCCAGGACTCTTGTGTTATAATACCAGTAGCAGCAATGACAATTTCAATATGAGTCTTGGACATCCAACCATAGCACTGCCTGTATGAGGGAGAGGTGCATTATTTGATTTTCATATATATGTTCATCTGTAGCCTAAATGACAGGGAAGGGGGCAGTTACAAGGTGCCTGGGGATAGCAAGCAGTATGTATGTCAGATGTAGACTCCAAGTTTGAATAGTCCAGATAAAGGGCCACAGGCAGTGGTAGATGAAAACCCATATCACCACAATGTGGCTGAGAGAAGCTTACCTCTACACCCCTGTTAGGGCTCATGTGCTCAGAAACAGAGGCGAAAGGGGGCGTAGCCTGAGCGCTGCCACCGTATCACTAAAATCCCAGGTCTCAGGGATGGAAACTCGCCCTGAAAAAACACATATAAGATGCCTGCTTTTCTTGCTCCCTGTACTCCCCAGACATCTTGAGACACACAGAGCAACCCTTGTCCCTGCCCGTGGGCTCTGGACCCAAGCATGGCCTAGACCCTTCGAAGACCTAGTTAGGAGTCTAGATGACTGGGAGACTTGCGCTATGAAGAATCTAGGGTATATTACAGGGTTAAGGGAAGAACTAGTTAGGTTCTGGGAATATCAGACCACTTCAAGGATTCTTTTACCTCAGGAGCTTTGCTGCAATCATTTTTGGATTCTCATTCAGATTCAAATTCCCTGCAAAGAAAGAGTTCTTCTGGGAACCCTCAATAGTAGGGCGCTTGCCTGCACCCATGAGGCCCTGGCACTGTAAAATAATAAATAGTAACAATCTGAGGAAAGAACTAAGCCATATCAGCTGCTCAGGGCTGATGCTATCTACTTTAGGTTTTGTTTTTGTGGAAGAAATAGCAGGTATGTCATGTGTGGACTGTCCTCCCTGGAGAAGGCCTAGACAGCTTCACCAATGAAGTCACACAGCAGCAACCGCCCAGCACCATTATCAGAAGACTTGGGAAGGGACAGACAGCTCAGGTGGTCACGAACCACAGATCACAGAGCTCAGGAGCCACAGGCGAGAAACTCCTAAGACCCAGGGTGAAGTAGGAGGCTTCTGAGCAGTGTTAGACGTTTGCTCGTAGCGCCACAGGAAAGCTCACTCGAGGCTCACGGAGGACTCACAATGCATTTCAATGTCCTTTTATCCCAGCTTTGTGAGGCTTGACTTCGACTCAAGAGTGCACCTCCAGCTGGGCGGTGGTGGCGCCCGCCTTTAATCCCAGCAGTCAGGAGGCAGAGGCAGGCGGATCTCTGTGAGTTCGAGATCAGCCTGGTCTACAGAGCTAGTTCTAGGACAGGCTCCAAAGCCACAGAAAAACCCTGTCTCGAAAAAAAAAAAAGAATGCACCTCCACTCTTGTGGTTCTGGGCACTCTGGTGAAGGACTTTCTGAAACCCGCCCAAAACCAGCTGGGGGAGTTCAGCAGAGAGAGGGTTCAGTTAACTCGTTAACAAGATCCCTACTTAGAGGTAGGTGAGGAAGAGGAAATTAGAGGAAATACTCAGATCTGAAATTGGAGGAGCTACCTTCGTGAGTCTCTTTAGGAAATGAATACTGGGTACCTACTGCATGTATACTGACAGGTTTAATGTTTATATGTAGACATATGAACATCTTTATAGATAAAAATCCCCAAATAGACAGGCTACAGCACAGCCTTGGATGCTCCCTGAACAAGGGTGAAAGCATTTTGATATTTAGGGGAACTGTCGAGAGTTAAGATCAAGAAGCCATTATTATATCTCATTGCTTCTTTGTGGTTATTCAGCAATGTCTGTGACTGTCAGACCAGCACTCCTGAGGCTCAGAATCCAGCATTACCAAACAAAACAGCACATGCTGGAGAAAGTTTGGAAGATTAAGAAATTTAAAGATCATTTCTCATTCTGTCACTAGAATTAATCTCATCTGGCCGAGCAGATGAGAAAAATCACAATGTAGTGAGCCAAACAGCCAGTCTCCTAGCCCAGGAGTGACACTGATCAGAGTCACCCAAGATCCCCCATCCTCAAATTCGGAGCCAGCCCAAGGGCTGTAACCAACAGATGCTCTGTCACTAGGAAGAAAAATGTAAGATCCATGTGGTGCCAGAGCTTGGGTTTTGTTTTCAGGAGGCTGTGGAACCCTACCGACAAATAAGAGTTGAAAGAGCCGTGTCTTCAAAGACAAAATAAACTAAAACAAGCAAGCAACAACAATCTGCATGAAACTTTACTCTCTGCCAGCTGCAAATTTCATGCATCATTTGTCTAGTGTCTTCTTTTAGCTGACACTGCCCTGCCCCAAGTACTCTGACAATCAAAGCCACACATGGCTCTTGTGAGTAGAGGGGGTGTTGTCTGCTATCTCAGGCCTGCTGAGGCCTGAGCCAAGGCTAGCCCCATGTCCTTTGCTGAAATGTGGGCTGCCAATTTGAGATCAGGGAGAAAATCAAAGAACTAACTAGGAACTAACTAACTAGAAGGAACTAACTAACTAGAAGGTTGCAGCCTGAGAATGCCAGGGGAGGGGCGTAGGTGGGAGCAGTTTGCAGCCTGCAAAACTGGCAGGTTGGGTCTTGCCTAACACAGTCCCTTATGTCATGGAAGCACTAGTTACAAGAGCCAGCAGGTGGCAGCAACTCAAAGGTACCTTTACAGCTGAAGAACAGGGCATATGTGCCTAGTGGACTCAGTCATAAAAGGGAAGGGAATATTATTACACAATACACAGGAAGAACCTTGAGGACACAGGCCAAGTGACATGAGTCACCTACAAAAAGACAATGAGCACATAATTCCTTTTATATGATGTGCTGACTAGTTTTATGTCAGTTTGACACAGAGTCACCTGAGAGTAAGGAACCTCAATTGAGAAAATGCCTCCGTAAGATCAGGCTGCAGACAGGCCTATGGGGTATTTCTTAAGTGATTGAAGTGAGAGGGCCAGCTCACTGTGCGTGGTGCCACCCCTGAGCTGGTGGTCCTGTGTTCTATAAGAAAGCAGACTGAACAAATAATGAGAAGCAAGCCAATAAGCAGCTCCCCTCCTGACCTCTGCATCAGAGTTTCCACCCTGCCTTCAGGTTTCCACCCTGCTTCAGTTCCTGCACCAAATTCCCTCTGTGATTGAGTGTGACCTGGGATCGCGAGTAGATTAAACCTTTCCTTCCCTGAGTTGCTTTTGGTCGTGGCATTTCGTCACAGCAATAGAAATCCTAACTGAGACATCTGAGGTAAAGAAAGTAGTCTTGGTTGTCGAAGCAGGAAGTGGGCTGTGGGCCATCGAGAGCTAGGGAAGGTTCTAAACACTGGGCTGCATGGTCCTACTGCCTCCTGGCCTCAGTGGCTCCTGGTGAGGTAACAACTTGATGTAGATAGAAGAAACTTTAAGTAATAGAATTGATGTGGCAAAGGATATGTAAATATATTTGCTTAGGAAACATTAACTTACACAAAGTAGAATTTAGCTAAGAATTTTGTCCACCCAAACACAAACAAAAGGTAAGTAGTGTGCTAACCATGCCTGTTAGAGATAAGCCGAATTTACCATGCTAGGATGTAACTGTTCACCAGGATTGAGCCGCTATTAGGCCCATCCCCAACGAGCATGGGGCATCTCAAGGAGGCAGCATAGGGTCACAACCATCATCAAGTCCAGATCTGCCATTAAGTCCTATCAGGAAAGACATAATTCTGCCAGATGGACAAGCTGACCCCTATTAAAAAAAAGTAGCGAATATTAAAAAAAAGAACAACACTTAAAATAACTCTGGCAATATGCAGTATCTTTGCTGTGAAACAGCCTGTCTGCTCAAGCAGCCAGGCTTGCAAACTCCTGGCTCTGTTTCGGTTGTTCAAAATGCAACCTGGGGCCAGATTTAGGGATTTAGGGAGGGCAGCGTTTGTGGGATGCATAAGCTTAAGGTATACAAGTCAGTAACATCTGTCCAACATTGACGGTTATTTGGGACTTAGCCCCCGTCAGCGGGCACTTCACTAAAGAGCTCTCCTTCCTCTCTTGGTGTGCAGAGTGACTTCCCCCTGAGATGGTATCACATTTCTGTTACAGGCTGTCAGTCTGGTGGGGATTCTCCTGTTAGTTGTGCCTCAATTTCCAGACTGTTCCAGCATTTTTAAGATGCGGTATCTGGTCCACACATCCTTATGTAGCTTAGAGCTTTCATTCCATGGGTTTCTTACATTCAAACTATTAATCAATAAATGTCTCTTCAGAACTCTGGAAAACTTCAGCCAGGCTCTAAAGAGTTTGCCAGTCCCATTTAGTCTCTTGCTGACTTGCGTAGGCCTTGAACTCACTACACAGCCCCAGGCCGACCTTGAATTTACATTCCTTCTGCCTTGGGCTCCTTGGCAACTGGAATCTCAGGTGTCTGCTACCACATCTGGCACATGAAGTGTTTTTAACCTAGGGGGGGAAGCTATTGCCTTATTTAATGTCAGGTGTATGTTTAAATATGTACATACAAAGGTATAAGAATTAATTTCTGCAAGTCTGTGAATGAGAGCTCAGAAAAAGGATGATCTTTGAATACCTTTCTTTGTTATTTTTCTGGGGGAAACTGTTCACCTCAGGCAGGCATCAAGAGACCAGAGAAATGATTCAACCCAAATCCAGCCTGGTGAACCATGTTGATTGAGGATACTTACAGGAACACGGTACAGGGGATTACATATAAAAGCATGGTGAGTCAGGAGTTCATGATGCCCGTTGCAAAGTTTCTAAGGATTCTACAGCCAGGGCATCCAGTCCCACTAAAGATTTCATTTAGTAAAAAGTTGTTAGATGCTCTCTGCTCTGGAAACAGAAAGCCATTGACGCCTATGAATACAGATGACATGAGGCACAGACGGTTTCTACCCAGGACTTTCAGATTTTTTTTTTCAGATTATCTCATGGAATAAGTTGTAACCTTTTTTGTAATTCACTCTGAAGTTGCATATGGAAACTTCCTCCAAATTCTATTAACTGAAGGGAGTGACTAAACGCCACCTACCCTTAGGACAGGAAGTAGAGTCTATCTCTGAAATAAAAGTGTACCAAAGATTTGTGGCCATCTTTTAGATCTCCCACAGAGGGCTAGCCTGAATCCACCCTTCCCTCTTGGACTTGGCTCATCAATGATACTCTCATATTTTCCCTAGAGTGGTTCCAGTTCATAAACATGCATTCACCATGTCCCCCTACCATGTATCTCATGTAGGTAATCTCACCTCTGTAGCAGCTCTATATGGTGGGATGAGGCAAGTAGGGCTTAGAAGTTGGAAATGTTCAGTGTCACATAAATAATTAAAGTTTCCATTTAAGTTCAGCCCTAGCTGGGAAGGTAGCACACATCTGTCTTCTCAACATTTTGGAGTCTGAGGCAGGAGAATTATCAGTTCAGGAGCAGCCTGAGCCACATAGTGAGTTTGGGTTCAGCTTGGGCTTCATAGTGAGACTGTCTCGAACAAAATAACATAACACAAAACTAAACAGAATAAAAACCACAAAAACAAAAACAAAAAACCCTAATCAACCCAGCCCTATCGGTAGCCACGCCTCACACACACCTTGCACCTCTAACCTCCCCATCAGCTTCTCCTCCCATTAGCTTCTCTGTTTCTTCTTCTTATCCTCATCACAGGCTCCATCACGATTTCCACTCCCTACATCTCTTGCCAAGGTAGGCTATACATTCCACCTCCTTCTGCACCTCTTACTGTGGCAACCCACAGTCCTGAGTCCTGCACATCCCTACCTGCCCAGATGGACTAAGGCCCTTCTTTAAGGTCCCATGACTTCCTGACTCCCATATTTACTGCTTTCTTTTTGGACCACATTCTGCTGTATTCCATCAATTCCAAGTTAGACTGTGTTTTTGCGATTTCTGAAATGGGGTTGTTTTCAAGTCAACCAATGACACTTGAAATTTGATCAATAATGTTGTTTGCTCACAGCTCAGTTCCTTTCCATGGAGCTTTTCAGTCTCAGGCCATGACGTCCCTGTGCTGGATAGTCTTATGTCATCTTGACACAAGCTAGACTCATCAGAGAGGGGCCAGCCTCAGTTGAGAAAACGCCCCATAAAATCCAGCTGTAAGGCATTTTCTTAATTAGTAACAGATGGGGGAGGGCCCAGGTCATTATAGATGGTGCCATCCCTGGGCTTGTGGCCCTGGGTTCTATAGAAAGTAGGCTGAGGAAGCCATGGAGAGCAATCCAGTAGGCAGCACCTTTCCATGACCTCTGCATCGGCTCCTGCCTCTTTATTCCTGCCCTGCTTGAATTCCTGTCCTGACTTCCTTCAGGAATGGGTTACACTATGGAAGTGTAAGCCAAATGAACCCTCTCCTCCCAGCTTGCTTTGGTCATGGTGTTTCGTCACAATGATGGTAACCTTAACGAAGACAACCCCTGTGGAAGGTTCTACCAGCTCTGCTTAGTCTTTTCTTTTGGCACTTCCTCCCAGCTACCCTCCGATGGTAGTATGGACAGAATTGTGATTAACCCCCCATTTCTACCTTGTGGGCCCCTGGGTCATGCACCTTCCGCAGTCTTCCTCTCTGCTCTGTCCTTCATTTTTCCTTGCTTATCTGTACCACAATTCTGTATGCTCCTCGTCTTAATCCCCTTCTAAAGAAGTCTCCCCACTTTGCCCCATCTTTCACGTTGGCATCACCTTTGGAAGGAATGTTTCGGAGACAGTTTACTTCAAGCATGATTGACACGGACATATGAAGGACATGTATCACATGTAGATTGCTGCTGGCTTAGTCACCATTCTATTGCTGTGAAGAGACACCATGACCAAAGCAATTTATAAAAGGAAATGTTTAATTGGGGCCTGGCTTACAGTTTCAGAGGGTGGATCTGTGATCACCATGGCAGAGAGCATGACAGCAAGCAAGTAGGCATGGCATTGGAGCAGTAGCTGAGAGCTTACATCTTACTGGCAATCTGAAGGCAGAGAGACAGCAACACTGGCCCTGGTATGGGCTTTTGCAACCTCAAAGCTCACCCCCACCCAGTGACACACCTCCTGCAACAAGGCCACACCTCCTAATCCTTCCCCAAACAGTTCCATCTACTGAGGATCAGGTGTTCAAATATTAGAGTCTACAAAGGCCATTCTCATTCAAACCACCACAGTCACCAAAAAACAAAGCAGTTGCAAAGTGAAAACCCTAATAGCGATAAAATGTTTGTTTGGAGCCTGGGGAGGTGGCTTGGTTGGCAAAGTGCCACACACACATGAGAACCTGAGCTCAGGTCCCTCTTACCCTGAGGGTAGCTGGGATTCAGGCACACACACCATTCCTAGCTTAGTGTTTTTGATGCAATTATCATCCACTGGATACTGGCTTGAGATAAAGCCCTTAGTAACAGTTCAGCAGCGGGACATCAGCCCGTGGAGGTGTTTTCACAGTGTGAGGTCTCATAAATACAATTTTAAAAGACACTCGGACCCATTTTTGTACTCAGCATACTAATTAGCCTAGACTCAGCTGGAGGAAGAGTCTAATGTCTCTTTTATCCCTGGCATTTCCATAACTCTTCTGAGGCTTTTGTAACTTTCAGGACTAGCATGTTTGTGGGCTACAGTTCAGTCAAGACAGACAGATGTGACAACTGTGGTATTGAATGCCTTCAATAGCATCAGTCTGGAGGCAGTCAGCTAGGTATCTGTGAGTTCAGGGACAGCTTGGTCCACATATTCCAGGCCAGCCAGGGATATCTAGTAAGATGCTGTCTCCAAATAAACAAGCAAGAATAAACATCTTAGAAGGTCATATCAGTCAAATCCACTAGCTGGAAAAACTGCAGCCACTTCAATTGCTTGAGATAGGTGAACTGTGGAGTGCAAGGAGTTTTTAGGAAAGAAACTGGGAGAAAACACTATCCTGAGTGAGATAACCCAGACCCAAAAATATGAATATGGTATGTACTCACTCAGTAGTGGATTCTAGCCGTAAACAAAGGACATTGAGCCTATAGTCTGCGATCCTAGAGAAGCTAAATAATAAGGGAAACCCAAAGAAAAACATATATAGATCCTCCTGGAAATTGGAAGCAGACAAGATCGCCAGGCAAAAGTTGGGAGCATGGGGATGGGGGTGGGGTGGGGGGAAGGGGAGAGGGGGAGAGAGAACAGAGAAAGGGAGGACTGGGGAGAGCTTGGGGGAGTGGGATGGTTGAGATGGAGGAAGGACAGATATGGGAGCAGGGAAGAAGATATCTTTTTTAAAAAATATTTATTTATTATATATACAATATTCTGTCTGTGTGTATGCCTGCAGGCCATAAGAGGGCACCAGACCTCATTACAGATGGTTGTGAGCCAGAAGATATCTTAATTAAGGGAGCCATTTTAGGGTTGGCAAGAGGCTTGGCTCTAGAGGGGTTCCCAGGTGTCCATGGGGATGTCCCCAGCTAGGTCCTTGGGCAGTAGAGGAGAGGGTGCCTGAACTGCCCTTGTCCCATAGTCACACTGATAACTATCTTGAATATCACCATAGAACCTTCATATGGTGATGGATGGAGATAGAGACAGAGACCCACATCAGAGCACTAGACTGAGCTCCCAAGGTCCAGTTGAAGAGCAGAAGAAGGGAGAATATGAGCAAGGAAGTCAGGACCACGAGGTGTTGGTCCACCCACTGACACAGTGTGCCTGATCTAATGGGAGCCCACCAAAGCCAGCTGGACTGGGACTAAATGAGCATGTGATCAAACTGGACTCTTTGAATGTGGCTGACAATGGGTGCTGACTGAGAAGCCATTGATTATGGCACTGGGATTTGTCTCTACTGCCATGTACTGCCTTTTTGGGATCCTAGTCTGTTTGGATGCATACCTTCCTAGGCCTGGATGGAGAGGGGAGGGCCTTGGACTTCCCACAGGGCACGGTACCCTGCCCTCTCTTAGGACTGGAGGGGGAGGGGGAGAGTAAATGGGGGGGGGAGGCTGGAGGGAAATGGGAGGAGGGGAGGAAGTGGATATTTTGAATGGTATTATTTATAAAGCAATAAAAATTAAAAAAAGAAAATGGGCAAAAAGGACCATTTTTTTTTAGCTCAAATTTTCTTAGCTCATCAGACTCGGCAAAGTATACACACACTCAACACACACACACACACACACGAACAGAGAAAATCCAAGCAGCTCTCTGGATAGGCCCAGGTAATGAGAGCCTCTTGCCAACAGCCCTGTGTGTGTGCCATCTTGGAAAAAAAATCTCCAAGTGATAGTGGCCCAGTGACACCTTATCTGTGATCCTATGAAAGGTGCTGGGCCAGAGCTGCTCAGTGAATGACTTCCAAATTGCCATCTATCTCAGTGGTGTTGTGAAGCCACGAATGCTTGGGTTTTTAAAAAGATTATTGTTATTGTTATTATTATTATTATTATGTGTATGCACACGCATGTGTGTACCCATGGAAGCCAGAAGATAGCACTGGATCCTTTGGAGCTAGAGTTACAGGTGGGTAAGATTTGCACAAGCAGGTACTGGTAACTGAACTCCAGTCATTTAGAAGAGCAGTAAGCACTCTAAACCACTGTGCCATCTCTCTTGCCACACCCTCAAATGCTTAGACTTTTAAGCAGTTCAGTTGGGAACTAATTGGTTATACAGCAGTAGATAATGACTACACCTTCTTCCCTGAAGCATAAGGACATCAGAGAACAAGTAAAGGCAGGCATGACATGGGAGGGGAAGACAGGAAAATGCCAAATGGTGTCTGCTAGCTCTGTGAAATTAAATGTGAGGTTTGTTACCTGCTGACAAGGAGGTGGAGTGGCAAGGCAGGCAAGGATTGGAATAGCTGTGCAGAATGGGAAAGGGACTTGGCAGGGAACATAGTCCAGACTGACGGCTTCTTTGTGCTCACCGTCCTCTGTAAAGCCTCTCCTCAGGTCTTACTGCTATTCCTGAAGCTAGATGAGAGTCTGTGTAGTGAGATTAGGTCCCACATGGGAGATTCTGAAACACAATTGTCTAAGGCAGGGACCCTTTCGGAAGCAAACTTCCGACAGCAAGTTCAGGCAGAAGATGGCCCTGGTGCCCCGGGGAGAGCACTCCCCGTTATCAAAAGTCATCTGCTGCCTCTGGAGAGTTGCAGTAGGGTAGACTATCACAGGAGAGGATCAGCAAGTTAGTGTCACCTGTCTTTCTCAGCAAGCATTCTGCAGAAACACACTGAGAAAGAACCAGACTAGGCTGCCATCTCCCACCGTTCCTTTAAAGACGTCACACAGCCCGGCTCCTCAGGTCCCCACCAGCTTTCTAGAAACTGCGCAGCTGTGTTGCCCTGCAGAATGCCAATTCCTCACTTCTTCCTAGCTTGGCTTTTCTGTGCTGACTGTTCTGTTTGTAAATCGGGGAGCTGAAATTGCCCTGCAAAACGGTGCCTTTTCTACCTCACACAATAGAGTCTATTCATCCATTGAGCTTTCCACTCACTTGGTGATTTGATTACTTGGCAACCAGTTGCTGAATGCCTGCTTGGTAATCAGACTGGTGTTTGCAAGGCCTGGAATAGAAGGCGAGTGCTTCAGGGGTAGCATGTAGGAAGCACTCAGCCTTAGGAGTAGCCTGTAGATGCACTCAGTGCATGTGATTTGAACTATATGTATTGAATGAAGGATAATTTTGTTCTGTTGGGCATTCTGGTGCAACAGGAGAATATATCAATGAAAACTTTAAATTCTTTAATACAAAGGTAAAGGAATGAATAGAGTATAACACAGTGTACTACCAGAAGTTAAGGATGGTTTGAGACAGGAGGTAATATTTGTTTGGTCTTGAAGAGCAAATAAGTATTTTCTAGGTAAGTTTTTTGTAGGTGTTCCAAAATCTCTCTCTCTCGAAGGGAGAAGGGAAGGACTGGGGAAAGCTTGGGGGAATGGGAGGGTGGAGATGGAGGAAAGGTGGATAGTGGAGAAGGGAATAAGACATCTACATTAAGGGAGTCATTTTAGGACTGGCAAGATACTTGGCTCTAGAGGAGAACCCAGGTGTCCACAGGGATGTCTCCAGCTAGGTCCTTGGGCAGCAGAGGAGAGGGTGCCGGAACTAGCATTGTCCCATAGTCACACTGATGAATATCTTGATCACCAACATAGAAATTTCATCCGATGGATGGAGATAGAAACAGAGACCCACATTCACATTAGAGCAATGGACTGAGCTCTCAAGGTCCAGTCGAAGAGCAGAAGATGGGAGAAGCTGAGCAAGGAAGTTAGGACCGTGAGGGGCTGGACCACCCACTGAGACAGTGTGCCTGATCTAATGGGAGCTCACCAAATCCAGCTGGACTGGGACTGAACGAGCATATGATCAAACCCGACTCTCTAAATGTGGCTGCCAATGGGGGCAGACTGAGAAGCCATCAACAATGACACTAGGACCTATCTCTTCTACATGTATTATCTTTTTGGGATCCTAGTCTATTTGGATGCACACCTTCCTAGGCCGGGATGGAGGGGGGATGGCCTTGGACTTCCCACAGGGCACCATGCCCTCTTTTAAGGAAGCAGCGGGAGGGAGAAGGGGGGAGCAGGAGGGGGCTGGAAGAAGGGGAGGAAATGTAAATTTGTTTTGAATGGAAAAAAATAAAAGAATATGGAAAAAATCTCTCTCTCTCTCTCTCTCTCTCTCACACACACACACACATACACACTCCATCCCTCTTATTTTTTCTCTTTTCTCATTTTTGAGAGAGGATCTTACTGTAGCCCAGGCTGGCCTGGGGCTCTTGATTCTCCTGTCTTTGCCTCCCTGGAGCTAGAATTAGAAGTGGGAACTCCTATGCCCAGTTCCACAGGCCTTCTTTCGGTAGTTTGTTTCAGGAATTGTTCAGGTTAGAGCCTGGACTCCTGCGACCCTATCAAGCTAGATTTAGCTACCTCTTCTCAGTGTATAGACACAGGTAATGGTGAAAAGTAGACGAAGGAGATTGCTTCAGGCTGGCCAGTGACTCTGGTGCAGACTGATGGTCAGTTTTACAGACACTAGGATTGCCTAGATCAGCCCCTGGGCTTGCCTATAAGATGTTATTAAAATTAGATTAGCCTTCTAGGCATGTTTGTAAAGTTTACCCAGACTAGAATAACTGCGCTAGAAAGATCATGTTGACTGTCACAGAAGAAGAGAGGGAACTGAGCATCACCACCCATTGCTCTCTGTTTCCTGACTGTGGATGCAGTGCGAAGGGAACTGATCATCAGCACCCATTGCTCTGTGTTTTCCAACTGTGGATGAGGTGGGAAGGAACCCAAGCATCAGCACCCATTGCTCTCTGTTTCCTGACTGTGGATGCAGTGTGAAAGGAGCCGATCATCAGCACCCATTGCTCTCTACTTCCCAACTGTGGATGCAATGTGACCGCCAGCTCCTGTCAACTAAGACTTCCCACCACAAGGGATGTACCCTCTGACCATAAAACAAAATAACCTTTTGCCCCTTTTTGTCAGGGACAAAGGGGCAAGGAATAATACACCCTAAGCCCATCTTTGGGGTTCTGACAAGAAATTTAAGTTAAATATCTGACTTGTTGTTGCCCGATATTTAAGCAGCCCTGGTCAAGGTGTGGTCCCACTGTCTCTACTCCATGTCTTCCCTGGAAGGTGGTCTGACCAGTTGTCATAACCATGTGAAATTTCTTCCTGGGAGACAAATAGGCTACCCCTCTGGCTGGCCCCAGGCTTTCCAGTCTCCTAGCATGGAATTTCAGGGGAAATGCTAGCTCTGTGGGACCACTGTTCCAATAGCCCAATAGCATGGGAGGACACAGTTCCCTTCTTTAGATGGCTTCCTTCCTGCTGGAGCAGTCACAGCTTTGGTCTCTCCAGTTTGCTTGTATAAGTGCTTCTCAATATCTTGCTGGATTTTCAGTCTTCAATTTTATCTTTGTTGTAATAGGTTAGTGAAATTAGATGCAAAACAACTCCACAAAAGAGATTATATTTATAGGATTGATAAAATTCAAGAAAAAATATAAATTCCAATTTTCTCCCTGACTCTTTTTATTTTTTGTCATTTTAAAACCAGGTGAAAGACAGTCTTCCTTAATAGTAACCATCTCTTCAGGGCTGGGGATGTAACTCAGTGGTAACTCCCCTGCCACCAAATACATGAGGCTTAGGGTTCCATTCTCAGCAGCACAATTTTTTTAAGTGTCTTTGCTGCCTTTAAACCTTTTTACTTTACTCTTAGTTGAGAAACTGCATACTGCACCTTGTTCCACACCATACCAGTGTTCTTAGTTCTTGGCTTACTTTGGAACGGTTCAGGGAACCATCAGACACTGTACACACTAATCCAAAATGGCAGAAGGACTTGGAACAGCAAAGAGCAATAATCTAATTTGTCACTACAATTCACTAGTGATTAAGTATGCTGAGAAAATTCTTAACTGCTTGACAGCACAGAAAATTACCTTACACAAGGGAGCTGAGCTTGCTAAGCCAACAAGCTCTTGTGACTGGAATTCAGAAGGAACTTTTATTTGCATCAGGAGGGGAGGATCAATATTGACACTCACTGAAATGTTTTAATGAAGGAGCCCTAGTGTGTTTCAAGATTCAACTGGCCTGGCAAGACCTGCCTGTGTTGGCCACGTGTGCCCCACGCTAATAAGGGGTATTCCCCGAAGCTGTCCAACCTGCTCTATTCCTCTTGTGTACAATTTGACAATCATAAAAAATACAATGAAATAAAGAGAGAAAAGTGGGTACCACTGAAAACCCAAGTCCACCACAGCTCAGTCGCTTACTTGCTCTTGGCCTTGTGATCAGATTCTTATTTTTGCTAGACTGCAAGTGTTATTGTATTAAACGGAAGTTGATGAACATTTTTATACATAGTGCTACAGTTTTAAAACAACTTCAAGGTATGCAGCTAGCAAAACCATCAGCATTTCTGAGTCAGTCTTGTAAGAAAATGTTCCCTACCACTGGCAGAGCCTGGACCAACCAGAACAGAACAGGGCAGAGATTTATAAATCTTTCCTTTCCACCTAACACATTATTGCAGGTTATCAACTTTTGGACAATTTGGTATTCCAGTGAATGATTCTTCATGATCCAAATACTCACCCTGAATGAATCAAGGCAGGTGCATCTTCCAGAGAAACATTCCCTACTCTCTTGGTAACTGACTTCTCATATCAGAGTGGTTCTGGAGGAAGGGGACTTGAGGCGCTCAGTACTAAATGGGCTCCACAGGTCTCCTTACCATGCACACTCACATGCCTTCACATGGCCATGACACACATGCCTTCACATGGCCATGATTTACATGCCTTCACATGCCATGACACACATGCCTTCACATGCCATGACACACATGCCTTCACATGGCCATGACACACATGCCTTCACATGCCATGACACACATGCCTTCACATGGCCATGATTTACATGCCTTCACATGGCCATGACACACATGCCTTCACATGCCATGATGCACATGGCCATGAACAAAACTAATCTTCAAGAGAAAATAGAGCCTGTAGTCCATCTTCTGTGTCTATGGCCTCCACATTTTCAACTCCAGCCAACCATGAGTCAAACACATTGTCAACAACTGATTCTTTCTTCCTACAATGTCCATCAAAGACTTTTAGGGTTGAGGTAAGGCTTCTAGAACCATCCATTTCAAAACTAAGAGCCTCTCATTTGCTGAATGCAGTGTACATAGGAAGAGAGTGACCCATCTATGGATTATGTCAAGTCTTTTAAATCTCTCACCCCACCTGAAATAAAAGGATCTCAACATCCAAGTTCCCACAAATATTGTCACTGACTGCATTCTCACAAATACTAAGAGGGAGAGGTTCTGTTGTTTGTCTTTGTTGAGATGGAATTTACATGGCATGATTGGCATGATATTCATCATTTTAAAATAAACAACTCTGTGTCAGTTAATACACCCACATTGTACAACTGTCTCTGCTTTCCAGTTCCCAAACATTTTTATGACCCCAAAATGAAAGTCCACACTCACTAACCAGTGTGATAGCTCCTTCTCCTGGTCTTTGGTGACCCCTAATCAGCTCTCTCAGTGGATTTCCCATCTGGATAGTTCGTATTTGGAATCATCCAATAAATGACTTTTGGTTTCTGCTTCTTTTAAGCAACAATACGTTTATCCACACCGTATCATGTATCAGCCTTTCATTTTCTTTTCTGGCTAAATAATATTCCTATATGGAAATGCATGGTTTATTGATCCTCGGTGGTCTTTTGGACCTCTGACTACTGTGAATGCAGCTGCTAGGAAGATTTGCATAATCATATTTTATTTTCAGTCTGTTTGGAGATAGGCCTCAGAAGTAGAATTGCTGAATCCCAGGGAAGGTTTTATCTATACTGCTGTGAAGGATTGCAGAGCAAATAAAACACCCGTGTGGTTTTGTTTCATTTTAAAGACAAGTTCTCCATATGCAGCGCAGGCTGTCAGGCTGGCTGCAAGTTGCCAATGGCCCACAGTCATGCTTCCGATTCCCAAAGGCTAGAATTGCGTGGGCCCAACTTGTGTGCATAGAAAACATTGCTGTAGGGAGTCTTAAGCCAGTTTCTTCCTGATAAACAGAATTCACCCGTTTCTCCCATCAGTCAGTGCACATTTTGTGAGCCATTTGTTCTGCTACTCAGCTATTCAGTGTGATGGCTGCGGGCTTTTCCACCAATAAGATGGGCATTAAACAAAAAAGCAGAGCTGTCTTTTGGTAGCTCTATGATAACAAGGTGTGTTCATTTGAAGGCAGAAAATAATGAAGAAAAAGTTAAAGATGGCCACCAACATTGGGTCAGCTATACTGGAAAGATTTGAAAATACCCAATGGTGTAGGAGGTGCTTTTTCATTTGTATTGCTTTCATTGGTTGAATAAAGAAAACTGCCTTGGCCTTTTGATGGGGCAGAAATCAGGTAGGTGGAGTAGACAGGATGGAATGCTGGGAGGAAGGGAAGTGTGGCAGACGCCATGCTTCTCTGGC
Source organism: Ondatra zibethicus (assembly GCA_004026605.1). Classification (NCBI taxonomy): domain Eukaryota; kingdom Metazoa; phylum Chordata; class Mammalia; order Rodentia; family Cricetidae; genus Ondatra; species Ondatra zibethicus. The sequence goes on from PVIU01000744.1 coordinate 41,552, forward strand.
CCAAGATGGACACTGGTTAGACTTATGCCGGTAAGCCACATCCTCGTGGTGAATACAGATTATTAGAAATGGGCTGAATCAAGATGTAAAAGTTGGCCAAGAAGAGGCTAGAACTAATGGGCCAGGCAGAATTTAAATGAATACAGTTTCTGTGTAATTATTTCGGGTATAAGCTAGCCAGGCACCAGAAACGCAGCGGGAGCTGTGCAGCCAGAACCAAAAGCAGGTCCGCCCTCTCTATACTACAACCCAAAGGTTTTTGTTTTGCTTTTTAAATAGTCAACTAGAGTGCATATGTCTCTGAGAGGAGTTAATTATTAATTAAAAGTCATTGGAGACACTGACAGCATGAACTCCAAGCACATTAATTAAGCAGAGAACTCAAGCATAGTTCCTAATTTCAAAAGCAAAGAAATCAAAACATTACTAAGACTTAAACTAGACCTCATTCCAAAGCCCCTTCAATGGAGGCATTACAAGAACTCTAGGTTCTTAGCTAATTATTAGACATGATGTTAAGAACTGCCTGAGTTTAAATTTCTTTCTAGAAAAAAATGAGGTCAGTGCTCAAGAAAAAAAAAATCGGGGTTTCCAATTAAGTAAATCTACTTCACTGCTACAATTGTTAGCAACAGATGATAGACAACAAAAAATTGCTTTTACATTTTAGTTTCAATTGTTTTTCTGCTAACTTTTGAAGTTATCAAACAATGTAGTTGGTCTCATTGTGGTCAATTGAATTGAAAGTGTTTCAAACACCATAAACATGTAGCTGATGTAGGAGGGTCCTTCTGTATTTGAGTTGCTTTTCTTGGTTAATAAAGAAACTGCTTTGGCCTTTTGATAGGGCAGGACTTAGATAGACAGGGAAAGAGAACAGGATACTGGGAAGGGGACAGAGTTAGAGAGAGCCGCCTGCCATGAAGCTCCCAGGTCAGACACATTGAATCTTTCCCGGTAAGCCATGACTCATGGTGACACACAGATTATTAGAAATGGGTTAAACAAATATGTGAGAGTTAGCCTATAAGAGGCTAGAACTAATGGGCCAGGCAGTATTTAAATGAGTACAGTTTCCGTGTAATTATTTCGGGTATAAGCTAGCCAGGCACCGGGTGGCGGGAGCTGGGCGGCCACCGGGACCAAAAGCAAGCCCGCATGCCTCTTACTACATGTAGCTAAGAAACAGGTATATTGACTTCATATTCTGAGAGGAGTTGGCCAGTCCTTGTAATAGTAGTCATCAACCGTGGAACGTCTGTCTCAGTCTGACAGTACTGTCCGAGCTTGTCCCATATTCTTATGATAAATACTATGACCAACAACAACTTAGGAAGGAAGAATTATTTGGCCTACATGTTCCAGTCCTGGTTGATCACTCAGGAAAGTCAACCCTGAGAGGAACGCAAGCAGAAACCTGAAGTAGGAACTGCTGCAGAAGCTGTGGGGGACATGGCTTACTGCCTTGCTCAGTTTGTCTTCTATATAGCCAGGGCTACAATGGTCTGGGCCCTCCCACATCTATCATAATTCACGAAAATATCCCATGTACGTGCCTGCAGCCCAATCTGATGGCAGCAATTCTCAACTGAGGCTCTCTCTTTCAAAATGACCCTAGCGTGTATCAAGTTGACAAAAAGCTAACCAGCACAAATGCTATGGGAAACGACATAAAGAATTCTGCATGGTTCTTTCAGAACCTTCTGGAAGTGACTGTGAAGGCTGGCAGCAGGATCCAGAGCAGATATAGTGTGGTCCTCTCCTAAAGCAGCCTGGAAAATTCTGGCTTTTATATTCACAGCAACTGCAGCCTCTCCAGATGAGGTCTCATTATTCTGCAGAGCGAGGCTGACAGGATCCAGACTGATTACCTGATTGGCATAGTCAGTGGCATAGCAACTTGGAAATGTGTTCACTGTGTGGGTTTCTCTTAGAGCAATCTGTTATCACCCTCTTTTTATCTACCTGACATTAGATCTCTAGATAGAGACACGAAATTCTGTAAAATAGTTTTATTGTAAATTTAATAATGCATTTTAAGAGTTTTTATCTATTTATTGTCTGGAGATAGAGCCTAGTACTTTGTGCAAATACTCTACTACTGACCAACAGCCATTTCTTCACTTGGTGTGTCACTGTGGGATATTTTGATCGCATTCTGACACTCCTGAGACTGCACAATAAAGCCATAGGTTGAACCAGGAGGTGGAGCCAGTGGCTGGCTGACTGGAACTGACCATAGAGAAGCCAGCAATTTGGATAGAGAAGACACACAGGAAGGAAAGGGTGGGGACTAGAGTCTGAGCTCTCTTGGTTCTGGGATGAGGGAAGAGATGTGTCTCTTTACTTTACAGTGTCTCCAGCCAAAAAGCAAGGTCAGCTACTTGCTACTCAGCCTCTCTGAGCTAGCAGATTTTCATTCCAGCCTTTGACTTCTGAATCTTTTTGATAAAAAGAACTTAAACCTATATGTGGCAGTTGCAGCAGAGCTGGGGCTGTGGGACAGGAAGCCCCGCCAGTCTGCAGTCTGAGTGGCCAGCTGGGTGCTGACTGAGGGGCTATGGGGCAGCAGATGATAACTGATATATCACTAGATTCATGTGCAGCTGCTCAGCTGAGAGAAAAACATCAGAGTGTATGTGTATGTCTGTATGCATGTGTGTGTGTGTGTGTCTGTGTAATAAAGGTAGACCAAAAAAAAAAAATCCTCAGAAGTACCCAAACTACGAAGAATAAGGATAAAAAACAATCAAATGCCTAGCTGGACTTGGCGACACAAGCCCTTAATCTCAGCCACTTGGGAGGCTGAGGCTTCAGGATCACAACGTCAAAGTTTGCCTGAACTACAGAGTGAGTTTAAGGCCAGCCTGGATGACATATTAAAACCCTGTCGCAAAATAAAAAGTGAAAAAAGAGGGTGTGGGCACAGCTTAGCAGTGAGTGCTTGCTCAGCATCAGCAGACCCCACAGCACTGAGGAGAAAATGCATTTGTTCAGCTAGCTCTCCTGCTTCTCACCTTCCCTCCACTCTGAGTCTATTTACCTTCCTACAGGCAAGCATAGCTAACAGCCTGGTCTGTGCCTTCCCCAAGTACATAGTTATGGAGACACCCAGGGAGCAGCTTACCAGGTACATATTAGAACTACCTGTCAGAATCATTCTTAAAACATGAGTGCAGATTACCATCAAACAAACTGAGAAACTGCTGCCTGCTAGAAGTTTAATAATGGAATCTTTATTGATGTGTGTGTGTGTGTGTGTGTGTGTATAAATGTGTGTGTCAGAGGGGTGGGGGTTACACTCCATGGCATGTGTGGTGAAGGCCAGAAGACAAATTTCAGGTTCTGTTCTCTCACTGTGGGTCCTGATTATTAAACTTAGGTCACCAGGCTTACTCAGCAAACTCTTTTACACAAAAAATGATCTTGCCTCCCTCCACTATAATTTTAGTATATTCCTTCCCCAATCCCATGCCAAGACATAACCTATACTCTGGTTCACTTCCTACCATGTGCCAAACCAAACCACCAGCCCAATACCACTATGTTTGATCAACTTTGCTTAGAATATGCAGAAGCATTAGTATAAATCCTTAAATCTTAGCTTAGAACTGAAGGACAGTTGTTTCTCCATAAGTCCAGGGAAATTGGAAACATCAGAGAGAAAAAGGATTTAGGGGCGAGAGCAAGGTCTCAAAGCTTTTTGACTCTGCATCAATTAATTAGCAACTATTTAGTATTCATCTATGCTGTGGTAAGGACTGAAGGCATCCCAGGTGTGGTCCCTGACACCAAAGAGTTTGCCATCTACTGGCAAATCAGCTGGGCAGACAGAATAGAATCAGATAATAATGGGCTTGCACAAGAGCCCAAGTTTGGTAAAGTAATTAACCAAAGATGATTCCAGAGGTTTTTACAGAACGGTAAGATGTGATAAAATCAATGCTGAGCAACAAATCTTCATTCTACTTCAGCCCATTTTACAACCACCACTCGGGCTCAGGCTTGCCTGACCTTGGCTGCTGTGACGAACCTGTCTCCAGCACGCTTGCCATCTCCCCAGCCTATCCTCTCCCAGGCCATCTTGAACACAGCACCAGGAATTTTTCAAAGGCATTCAAGGAACACTGTCTGTTTGCAAAGAAACAATGACTCTCCTGTGACCCCCGACGAACCTTCTTAGTTTTTAGTGCAAAATTCAAGGTCCTCCCATAAACTGTGCTAATACCCTTCCTGGCCTGCCTCTTCTGCCCTAGGAGGAATCTTGTGCTTTGTAGAAATGGAACCACTCACCGGTCTCCAAATCCACTTTCCCTCCCATGATTCCGACCTCGCCCCCATCCCGGGCCCTTTTCCTTCCCACAGTAGCAGAATCAGAGAATGCACTGGCGGGGAAGCTGTTCCAGGCTGACAGGGAGAGGCTGGGAACTATGCTCCAGAGAGGTAGGAGGAGATGGGGAAAAGCAGAGTGGGACACCAGCTGCTCACGGGTGGGAAGGAGGAAGCTGACTCCGGGTGCTCATTCGGGCCTTTAGGCAGCATATGGAATTCTTTCTCAATACTTCTTACTCCACATCCTTGCGGTGATCAGAAGTACATGCTCATTTCACACGGTGTAACCTGGGACGCTACAGAATCGTTGACAACTTTTCTATTCTCCACATCATTTATGTATGTTCATACTGGTTTTTGTATGTGGAGTGGGGAGGGCACAGGGATGTGTGTCACTTGGGAGGGTGCTTGTGTGTGTGTGTGTGTGTGCGTGTGTGTGTGTGTGTGTGAGTGTGCGCATATGGAGACTGGAAGTCATCCATGGGTGTCGCTCTCCAGGAGCTGGCCATCTTGTTTTCTGAGACACGGTCACTCACTGGAACCAGGGGCTGGCTGGCTGATCAGCTGGCCTGGAGGATCCATCTTTCTCTGCCATTCAGTGCTGAGATTTATAAATGCATGCTTCCTAGCTGGGATTTATTTATTTATTTTAAAACATGGGTGCTGGGTATCAAAAACCCAGGTTCTCAGGTTTGAGCACAAGCACTCTACCAACTGAGGGACCTCCCAGACCAGATGCACAGTTATTTTGAAAGATTTTATTTGTGTGTCTTTGTGTATGTGTATTTCCATGTAAGTATATGCTACATGCAATTAGATATCCAAGGCAGGCCAAAGGAGGGGGCCGAAACCCTGGGAACTGAAGCTACAGGTATTGTGAGCCATCTTGTAGGCATGCTGGATCTGAACACCTCTGGAAGAGCAACAAGTGCTTTTAAACTGTGGAGCCACCTCTCCAGCCCTCTTATTTTTATTGTTATTTGAGACTGGGTCTCACTGTGTTGTGTAGCCAGGCTGTCCTTGAACTCATAATCCTCTTGCTTCTATCTCTGGGTGCTGAGATCACAGGTGCAGGACAGGACATGTCTAACTATTTGAAGTAATGCAGGCCCACCCAGCAGCGCACTTTACTGTGGGAGGCAGAGATCTTCAAGGCACACCCTGAGTTACTGATGTGAGATGAAACGCGCTGCTTTCCCAAACCACATACATTTCGTAAGAACCGATTGGTGTGGCTGCCCATGCTTGTAATCCCAGCATCTGGGAAGAATGACTGTAGTGAGTGAGAGCGGGCCAAGCATGGACTCACAGCAAGTCGCCCAGCACCTCTGGTCCGCGGAACCATGAGAAAGCGTTCCACGTCAGTCCCTTTTCTCCGCAGCCTCACTCCCTCTACTCCAGTCCCAGGTGCCATCTCAAGGTGTCAAAACTTGGGCCATGGGTGCAGGTTGGTGGGTGCACTTCCCTAGCATATGAGAGGCTCTGCATTCAATCCTCTGCACCACAAAAACAAACTTCTGTCAACTTTGCAGTAGTTGCTGTCTCTGAACTATTGAATCTGCTATCAGTATCCAGAACCACAGAGATGAAACAGAACTCGGGGGCATATCCCTACCTAAAACACTCCACTCGTTTTTGTTTTGCAAGACTGGGTCTTGGGGTTGGAGAGATGGCTCAACAGTTAAAAGCACTTACTGCTTTTGTAGAGGACCCTAGTTGAGTTTCCACTACCTATGTAGGACACTCACAGCCACCTGCAACTTTAGCTCAGGGGATCTGATGCCTTCTTTTGGCTTCCAAAGGTACTCACATTCACATGTACATGCGTGCGCGCGCACACGCACGCACGCACGCACGCGCACACACACACACACACACACACACACACACACACACACACACACACACACATCAAAAGTAAATCTGAGTTCAGGACCAGCCTGAACTAGAGTTCCAGGACTACAGAGAAGAACCCTGTCTCTAAAAACTGATGGCAGTGGAAGAGTGAGCTGGCCTGCTAAAGTATGAAAATCAGTAAAATTCAATTTTCACTTATTTAAATTAAAAGAGCAGAAGGATTCTTGCTTCCCTAGTTTGTCTTTATTGCGGTCACTAAAGAAACTTCCATTGTAATTTAAGTATTTCGTACATACAGTCCCCAGCTGATCTCTGCTGTGTAGGTGTGAAGGGTCTCAAGGGAAGGGGGTCTGTCTTGGGGAGGGATTGAAAGTGATGCTGGCCCTCATTCATTCCCCTCGTCTATATCGGGACTTGGCCATTTGCCCGTGCCTGGTTAAATGTATTCTAGGCAGCAGATAGCTCTCCGTAGGCAGGAAGTAAAAGAGGCCGGCAGTTAAATTACAAACCAGCCGCCTAAACATTGAGAAGAGCAGCAGCAAGCCTCCTGCCAAGGTCGGAGATCAGCCACACCTACTAAGGTTGGCATCGCCAGCAGAGGAGCCAAGGTGAGCAGAGTGGGCTGCAGTGTGACTCCTCCAATCAGGCAAGCCGCTGGTGGACCGCTTTTTCTTTGGGCCAGAAGGTCATGCCCAAGTGTGTGGGTGCCCCATGAGCTTGGCCCATATTTTGCATAAAGAACTAAACTATCTCAATAGAAATTACTTTAGTCTTTGTATAGTTTGTGCCATAAGTCCTATAAAAAGGCCCTATGCAGTCAGGTCATCCATTTTATCCTCCTTTGGGTCCTTCCCACTCAGGAGTTTTCTCAGATTTTCTTAATAATCTGCCTTTGCTTTACTCACTTCTCCTTTGTTCGTGTCTTTATTCCTCATTGACTTCAAAGAACTCCAGAGCGACTGTCTCAGGTTGGCTTTTGCACCTTAAGCCCATCTGGCCCGAAAGAGGCCCTGTCTCTTTAAGATATGCATCGAATTTACTTATAATTGATTCTCACAAAAATGGAAACATGATTGAAAAGATTTTTACAAAGAACTGAACCCACACTCTTTCTAAAATTTAAGTACAAGTGAAGAAAAAAAAGCATTTTTCATGCTTCTAGCCAAGCTCCTGTAGTAAAGTCTGGTGTGCAGCTAATGGTGACCTATAAGGCATGATAAGGACAGCTAAACATGCAACTTGTTCATGATCTGCAATTACCTGCAGTGTGACTCTCCATTCCCTACTATATATATTTAACCTTGACCTACAGTGCCTTGAAACTGGCCAATAGGCAGATGTCACAATTCAAATGACAGTTAAAATAGTTCATGATGGCTGGAGGATATTTTATTTAAAGGTAAAATCATAACTCCCGTTAACATACTTGACAACCAAATCATCGCTGTGAGGGTGCTAGCGAGACATCAGAACTGTTCTGAAGAGGAATGAATAGCAGACTAGACACGTAAACAGCAATGTTGAAATAAAGTTGTTACATCGAGAAAATCAGATTCTATTTTTTTCCCTTGAGGTAGAAAACACCCCAACATGGATGAGGGAGTAGATAAAAAGATATACAGACGTATTCAAGATGGAGGGGTCTCCTTGAGATAGAGCGCAGTCAGTCACGGAGTCCAAGGCCAGAGAGTGTCTGCAATGATGGTGAGGCTGGAGAGGAAGGATATTTCTTGATGCTCATCTATCACGAAGCTAATCCACCATTAAGGTCAGAGGGGGAGAGAGTGGACTCATCCATCAGTTGGGTATTGCAACATTAATGTCCACCCTGAAGGCAATGGAGTGGTCTATCATATACATGATCTGTTATACACACCCCTGACACACACATATGCGTGTGTATGATATACTTATGTACATATATGATGTCATATACATATATGTGCATGGAGTTTACATTTCCCAAATGCCATTATTCACAAAGATTACAAGGAAACAAACACAAATATGATTTCACTCTGGAACATTATACATTTACATATATACTTTATATATATGTATGGATATATATTGGCACATGTGTAGTCACACAATGCTGTGTGTCTGTGTGCATGTTCATTCCCTTCATAGACCACATCACTTCATTACATACCACACCCAAGCTGTGTCCTGGGCCGTCTCTGTTTGCTAACTACTGACCCAACCACACTGCAGAGAGAGATGGCCAAGCCCACATAGGTGGGGATGGCTATGTTCACAAGTTTGCAGTGTGTAAGCAGACTCAATCTGGTACCATACATTGCCTTCCCCTTTCTCAGGGGCATGGACCCTGAACTTGGCCCCATCCAAGGATGCCATGTGGCCCCTAGGAAGTCACATGACCCCCCAGGGATGCCACATGACCCATGGCAGCACCTCAGGGCTGCCTCCTGTCACTCGTAGGCAGGCAGACCAAACAGCTCAGGCTGGAAGTCCTCCAGGGAACTCAGCACCACGGTGGCCTTTCTTGTTAAGTCACTACTCAGGTTTTCATCAGGAACCATGACAACCTGCATCCCAGCTGCCAGAGCTGCCTCCACTCCATTGGGAGCATCTTCAAAGACGAGGCACATGTCTGGGGCAGGAGCAGGATGGAACCTTCGTGCACAGGAAAGGAATATGTCTGGGGACGGCTTCCCGCTCTTGACGTCGGGATCATCTCCCAGCACGATGTGGTTGAACAACCCGAAGAACTCTTTGTGCCTGCTGGTCTTCATTTCAAAGGACACAGAGCTTGAGCTGGTGGCCAGGCCAAAGGGGATGCTGTGCTTTCGGAGGTGCTTGATCAGTTTCTCAGCCCCTGGCATGAGGGCAGCCGTGGGAAACAGATCTGCCAGCTTGGCCTGGCTCTCCTCTACTAGCTCCTCCTTGGACATGGGCAGCTGCAGGGTGTCGATAATGATCTGTGCGGCTTCTGGAGCCGTCTTCCCCATCACCAGGGACTTGACCTTCCAGCTGTATGTCTTCCCGTAGCGGCCGCACAGCTCCTGAAACACCACCGAGTACAGTCGCTCCGTGTCCAGAAGTAGCCCATCCATGTCAAAGAGGAGATGGGTGACGCGTCGAGGTTGGGTCATCGCCATGGTGCCTCCTTCTCAACCTGGGGTGGATGGAGGGGTTCATTTATAAATTAACAAGTAATAGTATCTGTATAATGTGACATGATGCTATTTATTATATCTTTAATGTGTAGCCACATAGGTTAATATATAGAGAATTATATTTGTTCATGCTCAAAATATTTATCATACAATCAAAAAACTTGAAAGACAACTGGATTAAAAGATGGCATTTGGAAGACATCTGGCCTTGCTATCATTATCATCAAGTGACTGAGGCTAATGTTGCTTCATAATATCTTTGATTGTAATAGAGGGTGTATCTGGAAGTGGTCATTATGAACTATTATATTTAGAGCACCCTATTATATTATCTACTATACCCCTATAATAGATAGACCTATTCTATCCAGAGTGTTGCAAGGTGGGCAGTCTGGGAGGCAGGACCCAGGAGTGGTGGAATCTGCTTCAGTCATTGCTAACTACAGCCTGCATGTCCACACCCGTGACGGGATAACAGTACCTTCTGTACAGAGCTTTTTGCAGAGATAAGTGAATTAGTAAATGAAGGAATTTAGGCTATGGCCTCACAGTTAACAAGGGTTAGGTGAGTGTTAACTAATATTAACTTGGGTTTGGTTGAAATATTAACAAATACCAAACTAGGAATTAACCTTGCTACTTACTGCCCCTTGCTGGCCAATAGTGCTTTGCACACATTTTCCATGGGATAGCTAAATAAATATTTGGAATAAGCAAGACTTTCAGAGTTTAAGAAAACATTAATTATTCATTTTAGAATTTTTTCACAAAAAAGTATGGAGAATAATTAACAGCCATGAAATTAAGCCATCTGAAAGATGTATAAGAGAAAAGAAATAACCTTTAAAATAATTAAATTGCTGGATCTGCTTGGACTGGATTATAATGCCAGTACTTAGGATGGAGAGTTCAAGATCAGTATAGACTACTGCTTTCAGCAGGTCAGAGACACCAGAGAGAAGATACAGAATAGGTGGACTACTGGACAGATGCACAGACACACAAGGACTTTTCTGGGAGCCAACGCTTCCTTGTTCATTTTATTTTTCTCTTTCTGTCACTCCTACTCAGTTCTTTCTCTGTTCTATTCTCCCACCCTGATGCTCTCCTTTTCCCCAGTTGTTCTCCCTCTATCTCTTCCTAGATGTCTTCCTTCTATATATCTTTCTATAGCTTCTATACCCCAGCAAAATCTTTCAAGCAATACAAAAATTACAACGTGGTTACATTCTATTTTTTAAATGAATTAGTACAATGAATGCAAGTAAAAACCCCCAGCATGTTTCTCATTTCCCTTAGATGATTAAACATTTTACGTAATACAGGTGAAAAACAAATTACTCCCAAGGACCCATATACATTCACGCCTAAGCAACTTGTTATAGATTAACAAAGTGTAGGCTAACAAGGGTCTCAGTCAGTTCTTTTACTGGCAAGCTGCATTTTGCGGTTACAAAGAAAGAACCAAACATTTTACTATTTATCTCAAAAAGTAATCTTATAAAAAATCCTAAAAGAATCACTAATCTAAACTTTTATATATATATAAAAAGTCATTTCTACTTTAAGTCCTCAGAGTGCACACCCACTCATCAAGAATTTTCATACCAGGATGCCAGGGCAAAAATGGTTACAAGAAATTAATCATCATCTTTGATCACCAACCCATCTTCAGCAAGAAAGGCATGTCAGCTAGTAATAACCAGACTGAGTGCCTTTGTTCTCATTCCTTGTTTAACTATTAAAAGTGTGCCTTTCTAAACATTAAATTGTTCCCCAAGATTTTCTACATCAAAGCCAATAACAAAAACACGTTAATCTAACTTTACTAAGTCTCTGTCTGTCTCTGTCTCTCTCTCTGAGACATGGTTTCTGTGTATCTTTGACTTTCCCGAAACTCACTCTGTAGACCTGGCTGGCCTCAAACTCACAGAGATCCTCCTGCCTCTGCTTACCGACTGCTGGGTTTAAAGGCGTGTGCCACCACCTCCCGGTTCTAAATTCTTTCCAAGGGTGGTGGTTGAATCATTAATCAATTCCTGCGTCAATGCTTGGAAAAGGCCAATCACTATTATTGTAGGTACCAGTAACACTGCCCATCGAGGGGCTAGAAACTCCGAGAGTTTTTATACAACTCATAGATCATGAAGGACATAGTGATCTCGAGGGCAATAAGCAGAGCTATGCTCAATAATAGCATGAGGTCCTCAGGACGTATAATCCTTGGGCTCTTCCCTCCAAAGCTCACCCAGCCTGTTTATGCTGACTACTGAGTCTTACTCCATGAATTCCGAAGCTGCTTGCTGTTCCTCTCACATGGCCCCCAACACTAGACAACATTGCAAAACTCTTGTCTCAAAAAACAATAACAAACGGGCTGGAGAGATGGCTCAGTGGTTAAGAGCACTAACTGCTCTTCCAAAGGACCCAGGTTCTATTCCCAGCACCCACACGGCAGCTCACAACTGTCTGAAGATCTAGTTGCAGGGGATCTGACACCTTCACATCAATGCACATAAAATAAAAGTTAAATAAACCATAAAAATATTTTAAAAAAACAACAACAAACAAAAAACCCAAACCCACATTTATATAAGCAAATTTTTAAAACAAAGCCTTAAATTGCAGTCCTCTGCAGTACGGACCTTAAGAACTTCAGATAATTTAGAGATCAAAGGAAACCTGTAGGAGCTGGATCTTTCCTGGGACCTGGAGATCTAACTCTCATATCTTCCGGCTTGGTAGCAAGTGCCTTTGCCTGCTTATCTATCTAGCGGGCCACAGCCTTACCTTTTATTTTTAATCATAATAATTTAAGAGATAGGTTCTAGGTGTTCCTGTTTCCACTTTTCCTTCCACGTGAATGGTTTCTGAAACAGGATAATTTATAAAAAGCTTATGTTGTGGTTAAAGACCTTTGTAGATCATAATTCACAGATGCTGGAGTTCCATGCTGCTTCATATCAGAAGACCATGTTGGGCTAGTTTTCTTTATTGGTGACCAAAATGACTTGCCATCAGGTGAGAGTTCAGGCTTTGCAGGTGGCCCTGGTCCCTTTCCCCCACGACTAGCAGTGATCCCCAGGGGGGACTACCTGAAACCCACAAACATCACTGTGGCCTTCCGACAAGCAGTTCCTCTGATGCTCCTGACAGACAGGTTTGTTTCATTAGAGACTGGTATACGTTTGACAAAGAATAGCTTCGTCATCAGCTAATGTTATTTGGGTTTCCAAAAATACAGCCAGCACTAGAAAGGCAGAATAAACACTATTTTCTTAAATAACCACTTTATAAGAGTAAAGGTGATGAAATGTTCACCGCTGACAGTGTGGCAATATGGCTTTCTTTTCTGTTTTAATGCGGCTTACTTCCTGAGGGCAATAACATATATTTAATGCTAATAATCATTTTAGTTTCCAGGCTCAAATTGTTCTCATTTTGTCTAGTGGGTAGTCTTTTAGGAAGGACCTTGTTTGTCTCAGGATTCTCCCTTTCTGAAGCATGTTCTTCTAAGAGGTACTGTTCACTCCTAGCTTTGACCTGGATTCAATCATATCTCCAGGAATCCTGGCCCCTGTCAGTGTGGAGTTGTATTTAGACCAATATCTGAGGACCAATGGCAGTCATTACTCTAGGCCTTCAGTTTGCAATCCTATCTTCATTTCAAGATTCTTAAAACATAAAGGTTTTGGGTGATTCGTTTTTAAAAAGAGGAAACAGCGAGCAAACATGAAAGGGGTCAAGTGTCTGGCAGATCCCAGGTCGGAATCTGAACCCAGGGAAGGGCGCCCCAGGCATCCAGAGTGAAGGATCCTTACAAAGCTTGTTGGATTAGCCGTCCCCGCTCCAGGGAGGCTGAGGCAGGAGGACTTCCCCGAGTTCCAGGCTAGGATGGGCAGCAATGTTAGGCCTTATCTTACCTGCGCCGTGGGTAACTAGGGTCGGCCAGGCCGGGAGAACACGGAAACGTGCAGCCGCTCTCGCGCGGCCGTCAGGTTCGCCAATCAGCGCAGCCTCAGGCAGGGGGCCGGACATCCGAGGAGTCCATCCAATGGGGAGGCGGTCCTAGTGGGGGAGGTGGTGCAGACGGACCAATCACAGTAGTCAGCTCAAGCCGGCAAGCCGGCAGCCAATCCTTAGCGCGCTCTCTCCGCAGCTCCGCCCGCTGCTCTGCGCTCACCCGTGGGTGGCGGCGCGCTGCTCCTGCGGCAGCGCCGGCCGTGCTCCTCAGTGCCTGGAGCTGCTGGCGTGGACTGGCAGATATGGCGAGCTCCGGCTGTGAGGACCACGCGGGCCAGGAGGGGGAGACGTTCCTGTATTTCGCTTACGGCAGCAACCTACTGACCGAGAGGATCCACCTGCGAAACCCCTCCGCCGTGTTCTGCTGCGTGGCGCGCCTGCAGGTCAGTGCCGTTGTGCCCGCTACCGGGAGAGCCAGCCAGGGGCGACCCCTGCCGGAAACCTTTGGCTACCATCAGGGTTCACACCGGCTGCCCTTTCCCACCGACTTCGAGTATCCAATAGGATGCCATCTATGGGTGCTTCTTAGTCGGGAACTAGATACTTTCCACTCTGTGCATGCCTTTGTCACAGGACTTGTCCCACAGTTTTGTGAAATTCTGTGTATCTGTCTTTTCCTCCAGATCTGAGTGGTCCTGGTCTTCAGACCTGGATCAGAACTTGGTGTCGTGCCTTCCATATGGAGGTACTCCCTCAGGAGTCCTCAGTGTCCCTATCCGATAAACTTTAACTCTGGTGAACTGTTGCTCTTGACCACAGTTCATTTGCTTATTTAATACGTATTCTTCTGGCACTCAGTGCTGGACTTACAAAGATGACTGAGCAGCCTGGCTACTTGGAAGACCTACCAGTATACAGTCCGATTGTGTGTCGTGCCTTTGACAACTTGAGCCAAGTACACACGATCTTTGCTAACTTTGTCAGAGTTCTTGGTTTCAGGCAATAGAAACCGGCTGGTTTAAGAAAGAAAGGGGGTGGGAGGGAGGATGTTGGAAGATGTTAGAGAGCTCATCGGATCACCTGAAAGACTGGAATACGGAGCAGAGTAAACAGATAGGCCTGGTGTGTGTAAAACCAGCATCGGAGGAGAGGACCAGCCCAGTCCTGGCCTGCACCTTTCCTGAACTAGTAAATACGAAGTGGAGCTGGCTCTCACCTGCTGCTCTGCCATAGCCCTGCAGTTCCTGAAACCTAGAGTGGAGTCCCTGATGGTGTTGAACACTAGCTCTAATTGAGAGCCTCTCTGGGTACCCTGATTGGCCAAGTCTCAGCGTGTATCCATGTCCTTACTGCAAGGCGATCATTGCTAACCAACTTCTAGCCTTTGAAGTTTGAAAACTGGGAGTCATGCTCTGTACTGTCTATCTGAAACTCCTAAGAGTGTCGGAAGGGAGCTCAAATGCTTAGTCAGAGCACAGGGAAGAAATATCACATAAATAATAAATTATAGCTGTGGTTAGCCTTAGAAGAGGATATGCAAGGTGCAGCAGAATATATAGCCAGAGGATCTAACCAAGGTGCTCAGGAAAGCCCTCCAGAATATAACCTTTAAGCTAAGACCTGAATGGAGAGATGAAGAGCAAAAACCAGACAAACAAAACCAAGATATGATATTTGTTCAAAGAACCTGAGAAAAGAAGGAGTAGTTGTTCCAGTCAAAGTAGCTGGAGTCTCTAAAATGTGGCATGAGGACTGGAGAGATAAGAACGTTTCACATCTTAATGACCACAGAGACCTTTGGACAATCTCTTTTAGGCCCTGAGGATCAAAGCAATGACGGGACTTACATCTTTGAAAGTGCATCCTTGTTACTGTGCAAAATGGAGCAAGTGTAGCTATTGGAAGCCTAGTTAAGATTTTGCCACGTTCATTTCAAAGATAATGCCACTATGATCTAGCAGGGTGGTGTCAGGGAAGGCAGATGGCTCTGAGCAATACCTACAAGATAACATCATTAAACCTTGATGATTGTGTGTGAAGGGAAGCAATACAAATATGACTCAAGTTTTTGCACAACCAGGTAGAGGATGGTGGTAATGTTTTCAGAGGAGAATCAGGTTTGGGAGGTAAAACTTATGAACTAACTTTGAATATAACTGAGTTTGAGATGCTACCTAGACATCCATGTGAATAGGAAAATATTAGTGAGCATTTGTTAGGCATTACTGTGCTCTAAAATTGCTTTTGTGTCTCGTAATAGAGATGCGGACTGATTTTAAAGGTGACCTTAGCATTCGGTGGTGTTAGAAGCTGCTGGAGGTGGTGAGGCTGTCTGGGAACATTGCTAAATTCAAAAAGGACCTAAGTTGAACCCCAAGAAACCCTGACATTTCAAGATGGGGAGTAGAGAGGAGTTGACAAAGAGGTGAGAAGATCAGGTCAACCTCAAATCAGAAGAAAGGGCTGGAGAGGTGGCTGCTTGTGTCACACATGTGCAGTGACCCTTGGAACCAAACAGGGAATGAAACTGCCTATAGGCAGAGTTTCCCTGTCCCAGTTGCCTGCTCTCAACCAGCACAGAGGCTTAGTACTACTTATAAATGCTTGGAAGATAGCTCAGGCTTATTACTAGCTAACTCTTACACTTAAATTAACCCATATTCCTTATCTATGCCTCACCATGTAGCTCATAGCTTGTTACCTCATTTTTTTATACATCCTGCTTTCTCAGTAGCCAACTGATGTCTTCTCTGACTCTGCCCTTCATCCCAGTATCCTCAGTTTGATTGTCCTGCCTAACTTTATCCTGCCTTACTGTAGGCCAGTCTTAGCTTCTTTATTAACCAATGAGAGTGATACATATTCAGAGTGTACGGAAGGATTATTCCACAGCAATGCCTGCTGCATTTAGCAATATGCTGCCAGTCTCTTCTACTGATGCTTGAATACCCAGTATGCTGCTGGAAGGTCTTGGTTACTTGGACCAGCATTTTCCCTGCGTAATCGAACAAATTTTTTGAGAAAACAGAGGTGACAGGGATAATATAGACCAAAAAGGACTACAGCACTATCATTTAGTCCATCCTGTGTGCTGAAGAGATGGAAGGACACCTTAGGCCACACATGGCAGATGCCCTCGCTCTGGTTGCCCATCAATAATAGTAGAAGCTAAATTAGAAAGGGGTCTCTGTTACTTGTTAGTTATAAGACTTTAGGGAAGTGACTTAATCCTTCTACACTGTAATTTTTCTGCTGTAAATTAAGTAAAACACTGGTCCATGTAAAGTAACAATTAGTATATATAACACATAATGATTATTCAGCAAGTATTAGCTGCTCTTAGGTTACTGGAAATAAATTGATACAGTTCATGAAGATTAATGCTCATACACCCTAAGCCAGCTCACTTAGGGTAAATACAGTGATTTTCAGGTAAGATACTGTGCAGACATAAAAGTGTATTATAACCCCTATGTAATATCACCCAGTCTAAGTGAAAATACATGTGCATTTAAGTAGACTGAGAAGTCCTTTGCAAAAATGAAAGCTAAAGTTAATATATGGATTTCTTTAAAGTTTTTTTTATGTTTAGATTCCTTTATGTTCAGAACAAGCTTCATTGTTAAAGGAAAATAAAGTATCTATAGTCCTTGAGATTTGGGTCTTGGTCTGTTTATCTTTATTTTCCACAGTTTTGTACCCACAGAAACAAAAGTTATTGAATGTTTTTTCTCGCATGGAGTTCAAGGCAAATCATTTGTATTTTGAAGAGGGGAATTCTTGCTAAAATAGGTATTGATCCTATATCACTTTGTTTTCTTTGCAGGACTTTAAGCTCGACTTTGGCAATTTCCAAGGCAAAACAAGTGAGAGGTGGCATGGAGGTATAGCTACCATTTTTCAAAGTCCTGGCGACGAAGTGTGGGGAGTAGTGTGGAAAATGAACAAAAGCAATTTAAGTTCCCTGGATGAGTAGGTGGCTTCTAATTATAAGTTACAATAATACTGACAGCGGGTTGCGAGGGTGCGCATCTGCGGATGTGCTGTAGATACACTCTTTATACTTCAGAGCTAGTGCAACAGTTAGAAACTGCGGTTTATTCATAAATCTACAAGGGGCACATTTACTGATTGGGTTGGAGAGATGTTTGTAATCTCAGGCAAAAAGACAGAAGCCCTGATTTTTTAAATTCTGTTTGTCTTTTATTAAAATTATCTTTCTCGTTTCATAATGCAAAAAGTCCTGAGGCTTTTTATAATGGTTGCATATTTTTATTGATTTTGAAAGGGTGTTGGTTCTGTTTTTTTTTTTTCAATTCTTTGAGGTTACACTTGAATAACTAATAATAATTTGTAAAGGCATTGAAAAATACAGTAGAACTGAAATCCTCAGAGTTGTGTGAAGGCGTGCCTGATCTGATGCAAACTGCCAGGAAGAGCTGGCCTTGGAAAGAGCATAGTGTCCGGCGTGCTGCACTTGGCTCCAGCTGGAGTAAGCAGACCCTCTGCTTCCTCTGCGGGTGTTCTCTTACTTCGGGATAGTGCTTCAGGGGCACAGAGGTAAAAGTAAGCAGATTGAAGCAAGTTTTCAAACAGTAAAACATACAGAGATCTGCAGGAAGTGTACCAAGTGTGGTCGCTGTCTGTGTTCACAGAATCTGCGGATGTTAAGTCCCTTGTGTAAATTGATACAATGCTTGCATGTGACCTGCCTGTACCCACATGTATTGCAGCATCACCTGGGGCTACTTCACTGCTTATACAATACCAGTGTAGTTTACTGTAACAGCTTTCCTTTTAAGGGAATAAAGACCAGGAAAAGAATCTGCATGTGTTCAGTTAAGACCCAAGTTTTAGAAAATATTTTTAGTCCAAAGTTGGTTGGATCTATGGATCCAGAAGCCAACTGTAACATTAATATGCTAAGCATGTCGGACATGGTAGTGCACAAAAACAAGGCTGGGCATACTTTTAATCTCAGCACTCAGAAGGCAGAAGCAGGTGGATCTTTGTGTGTTTGAACCTAGCATGGTCTACATAATGAGTTCCAGGCCAGACAGGGCTGCATAGTGGTTACAAAAAATGCTAAGTGTACGTTTGACATGGTGACACTTAGTGAGCAAACATGCCTATGCAGAATTATGGTTAATCTTATACTCCAACTTGAGTCAAGCATCTTACCTTATAAACCGTTCTCTTAAATGTGGTTAAAATGTGGTTCATTTGGTTTCAGGCAAGAAGGAGTTAAAAGTGGAGTATATGTTGTAATAGAAATTAAAGTGTCAACTCAGGAAGGGAAAGAAATAACCTGTCGAAGTTACCTGATGACGAATTACGAGAGCGCTCCCCCATCACCACAGTATAAGAAGGTGAGCTGCCGGACTGTGCGCAGTCTTTTTAACTCCATTGGGCTGAGTTAGAGGGCATTTCATTGTTAGAAAGCTTTCACAAATTTGAAATCTCACATCAACATTTTAATCAAAATGTTTTAAATAAGGAATGTGTATTTTAATAGATTTATAGTATCTATTGTATGTGTATAATAGTCTATACATATACTTTTATAGTTTTTTTTCTTTAACAAACAGTACCTCATAGAACAGATTAATTTTTTCATGAAGGGGGAGTGTGTTTTCCACTGCTGAAGTATTTTCTTCCCTAAATGGGACGGTCACTAGGCCTTTTGGAGTCAGGGGATCCACCCTCCAAAACATAAGACCCAAGTGGGATGAGGCCGGATGCCCCTTGGTAGAGACTCGAGGTTAAGTACCTTGTGTGGCTTGTGGAGACCTGGCTGACGTAGAGGGTAACACAGATGCTGAGCCTCTGTCATGGTGCCCAGAGATCAGCCTGGTAAGGGTCTTGGGAGCTCCCTTGTCCTCTGTGTCTCTTCTAGGCAGACGTACATAGTGGCATTGGCAGCTACTGCCTAAAAGCTTTGCCTTTTTCCTTTTATTTATTTATTTATTTAAGATTGTAATTTTTTGTCGGGCAGTGGTGGTGCACGCCTTTAATCCCAGCACTTGGGAGGCAGAGGCAGGTGGATCTCTGTGAGTTCAAGGCCAGTATGGTCTACAAGAGCTAGTTCCAGAACAGCTAGGACTGTAACACAGAGAAACCCTGTCTCTAAAAACCAAAAAAACGATTGTAATTTTTCTTAAAACATCATGTCATCTTATACCATAAGAGTGCATTTTATCTTAATGTTAAAACATTTTAAGTCACGCTGTTGAATACAGCTGATACTCTGACAATGCTTCAAGCTGCTTTGAGATCCCTTCTGCAGTCACCCTGGCAATGAGGAACAGCTGGCTGTGGCTAGGTTGTTAAAAATGTATCAATTCTTGAGTCAGCTAAAGCCAATATGGTGGACGTTTGAAAGTATGGACCAAGCTATGATACCCTAAAGCGTGCCCCTAACTAAAAGGCCTTCCTTGTTTTAACCCCTTCTAGGTTATCTGCATGGGTGCGAAAGAAAATGGTTTGCCACTGGAGTATCAAGAGAAGTTAAAAGCAATAGAACCAAACGACTATAAAGGAAAGATCTCAGACGAAATGGAAGAAATCATCAAAAAAGGGGAGTCAAAACTGTATAGAACATAACAGGACCTGAGGATATTTCTGTGTGCTAGTGTGGAATGTTTTTAGTGTTTACAAGCAGGAATCTGGGACCTTCCTGTTTGTTATCTATTGGTTTTCAACAGTGCTGTGAAGGGGCTTCTCACTTTGGCAGTTCCGTATTTTCAACTGTACAAAAGAATTGGAATGGGGATAAGAATTCAACAATTAAAAGGGGCCAGGAGGTCCTGGAGTGTGTAAGTGGTGATAGCTGTGGGTTCTCCTGTGGACATATTTTGATCCCAAGTTGCATGGAAGCATCTCAGTGTGCTCTTCAGGGTAGGTTTGCAGCCCGGTGGCACAATGCTGCACTTGGTCTGGTTTCTGCTTGTTTTAATCAGCTTGTAAGAGTAAGCAAACTGTAGAGAGCTGGTGATAAAATTTTGAGAAGCAGAAAGACTGTCCTTCGAGGGATGAGTGAGTGATGAGTGAGTGCATTCATGACTGTAAGGGGTTTCCCGGCAAGTGCTCCACCTCAGACTGCACAGAGCAGCCTTGGCCTCAAGGAGCCTGCCGTAAGTGGTGGTGTGGATCTGGAGCCACACTGGCCTTGAACCTGTGTCCCTCTTGCCTCTGCTTCTGCTGTAGTTGGGCGTACATATAGTCCTGTGCCACTAGGCCCAGCTGAGCCTCACCACTGTTCAGCTGTGAGACTTGCACTTCTCTGGGTCTCTGTACCTTAGCTGCCTCAGCTGTGTGAATGGGGATAATGAAAACACCTATATCTGAAGCTTATTCTGAAGGTTTGGTGAGGAAACATGTGGCAAGCTTGGGACAGCCTGGCACTTAGTGTTAGCAATCATATCAAGTTTTGGGATTTCTTTCGTTTTTTTGTTTTTTGTTTTTTTGGGGTTTTTTTTGTTTTTTGTTTTGTTTTTCGAGACAGGGTTTCTCTGTAGTTTTGGAGCCTGTCCTGGAACTCACTCTGTAGACCAGGCTGGCCTCAGACTCACAGAGATCCTCCTGCCTCTGCCTCCCGAGTGCTGGGATTAGAGGTGTGCGCCACCACAGCCCGGATTTCTTTCTTTCTTTCTTTCTTTCTTTCTTTCTTTCTTTCTTTCTTTCTTTCTTTCTTTCTTTCTTTCTTTCTTTTTTTGAGACATAGTAGCCTTGCTTTCAGGATTGTCTTGCCTTTCAACCTTCCTAGATCTAGAGTTCCAGGTGTGTCCTATCACGTGTGGCAGGGGATTCCTTTTTTTTTTTTTTTAAACCAGTGGTTTGGGCCCTTTAACAAACAATACAACTCTTGAAAAACTAAGAAAAGTAATTACATTTAGATCCTAGATTACAGAAAAATAAGAGAAATCTTAAAACTGTTCCAGCCCCTCTCCCAGAAAAAAAGAGAGGTGAATCGTGAACTGAAAGACAAATACTGGGAAGAAATGGTCCCAACGTCCTGGAATATAGCCCCGGAACATTCCTGTACAGAGTAGGATAAGAAACCAGAACCTTTAGGAAGGACTGACTTGGCTCCCACTTGCTAGTCCCAGTTGTTCCCACAAGTGAAAGCAGAGAAAATAGAAGCTTAGAGCTGGGGAAATTGCTCAGTTGGTAAAGTGCTTACCATACAAGCCTGAGAACCCAGGTTCAGTTCTTAGAACCCTAGTCCAAAGCAAACAAACAACAACAACAAAGCTGGGCATGCTGTTGCAAGCTTGCAATCCTCATACTGGAAAAGCAGAGACTGGTGAGTCTTTAGGGCTCCCTGACTAGCAAGCCTAACCTGCTTGGAGCGTCCCTGGGCTGCTGAGAGACCCTGTCTCAAGAAAGAAGTTGGTGGCTCCCGAGGAATGACACTGAGGCTGGCCTCTGGCGTCTGCACACCCTCCCCACATGAGCATACGCACACAAATGAAGGTTTTATAGCTATTTTTAAAACAAGAACCTAACTAGACATGGATCTGTGTGCTTGCCCTAGCACTCAGTATAGTCCTACCTTGAGGTGGGAGGATTACCTGAGTCCGGTCTGGTCAGAATAGTGAAGCCTCATCTCAAAATGACAGACAGAAAACGCACACCAATTTAAAATAGGGATGTATGGAGACTGATTTCTGGGAAGATGGAGTAGGTGTGCTTTCCTCTATTTCTCCAGTTAAGTACAACTAAAATCTCTTATTATTCATGCAACAAACTAGGGCAAGACTAAATGGGGAAGTGGAGAGACTTCAGCAGGGCCTCAAGACCCAAGGCCCCGCGCGCTAAATTCTCCACGTCTTCTTTTGCCTCGTATAGTTCAGGTTTATAACTAAGAAAGGCAGCACCCAAAAAGTACCAAAGAGGACATGCTTGGACACATACCTAGTGACAGTACCAGGAAAAGGACAGCCTGGCTATGTAAATTTAGAGCTCAAACACACCAGTCGATCATAGAGAAACACTGTAGACTCCAACTTCCACCATGCCAACAGAGGCTTAGAGGAGAGCCTTGATTTTCACACACTCCAGGCATAGTAAAACAGACACCCTATGGCCACTTTCCCACCAGTGTAGTGTCAAAAAGGTTGCACAGGACCTCCTGGCAGCACCACCTTCCCTGCTCGTGTCATCAGAGCCATGGGGACTTAAGCTCCCATCCGTCATTAGTGGTTCCTCCTGCCCTCCCTCCATGCTAGAATGGATTCAGAGTCAGCCAGCTGAAGCAGGACCTAAATAGACTCATAAATCTCCAGTATACTCAGCTTCCAACTGATGCTCACATGTCAAGAACCAGGAAAATCCCAGACAACAAAGTATACACCACCAAGCCAAAGTGCCTAATTCATCAGAATGCCTTCCCTTAACGTAGTGACTGAGTAAGCAGCCACCACTGAGATGCCACAGCAAGCGCCGGGACCATGCTAAAAGCCAGGGAAAACATAGCCTCAGTAAGGCAGAGGATAGGAAAATCCGAGTGGTGATTTTAGAAACTATAGCTGAAATATAAAGCTGCAGCGAGTGGGCAAAGGAAAGAAGAAATGAGCAGTAGCTGCCAGTGTGGGAAAAACGCAAGAGGTTGGCAGCAAAACCAAAGGCCAGGAGATTGTGGAGCCTGGTTGATTCCTAACAGAAGAGCTGCAGAGAGGTCAACACATCCTGACTTTTGCAAAGGACAAAGAAGCTGGGTGGGCCTCGAGGAAGCCCAAACACTCCATGGTCAAAGTGTGGAAAACCAAAACTTCTTGGAAGTAGTGAGAAGTAACACTTTGAGAGGGAAAGCAATGTTGATGATTGCTCCACCCATCAGAAATGGTGGAGACCAGAGAAAGCATGTTTTGTGAAGACAAGAAACCAAACACCCCCAGAATCTCTAAGGGCAAAGTAAGACAGAAGGAAAAGTCAAAGTAAATGAATAGAATTATCAGCCATCCTGCCCAAAATAACAAGGAAAATAAACAAAAAATAATAAAAGAAAGAGGCCTTGAGCATCATAAAAATGAAAAGGTCCTGAGGAGAAAAACTAGGATAAATGTAATAGGCTTCCCTTCTCAACCTCCTAATTATACTTGACAATGGAAGGTCCTAAAATGCAGAGCACAGTTAAAAGAGGAAAGCAAAGAAGATAAGGGTCCTATATTTGAATGTGGAAAATACACCAGTAGCCATCCAATAAAAAGAAAGGATTTACTCAAAATGAAAAAATAAATTTAAAAAAGAAAACACCTCATATCTGTTACAAGACAAGAAGGCAGCTTGTGTGTGTACCTATAATTCTAGTACTTAAATGGTGAGGCAGGAGGATCATGAATTCAGCCAGGCTCAACTTAAAAGCAAAAATAAAATGGCAGAGTTATGTTTTAGCATGCTAATTAAGTGGAAGTAGTCTTAAGTGTGCGATTGGAGCTGCCGAAAAATCTCGGGTTAAGAGTGCTTACTGCTCTTTCAGAAGATCTGGGTTTGATTCCCAGCACCCACACAACCACCCATAACTCCAGCTCCAGGGGATCCCAGCACCCTCCCCTGGTATCCTCGGCACCAAGTATACATGTGGTATAGATACATATGTGTTAGCAAACACTTGAACGTGTAAAAATCAAGTATGATAATTAAAGGATAGAAATTAGTAAAATGTATTTAAAACATAACCTAGTCTCATGCTGTCTACAAGAAACTTCCACTGCAATGAGTGGAGCAGTTTGAAAGGGAATGGTCTGGGGTGCAGACATGAGCCAAAGCGAACAAGAACCTTGTTTGTCTCAGACAAGGTAAGTGTAGAGCCAAGGAAACAGACAGTGGCTAATTTACCTAATTCGTTTTTATGATGCTAGTATTAGCTTAGTACCTAAACCACTATATTACAAAGAAAAATAAACCCATAGGTGAATGAGTGTGGGTTTAAAAAAAAGAAAAAAACGCTTAAGGAAACAGGAATTAATAGGATTCAGTCATACCTAAGACTTGTGAGCTATGACAAAGTGGTTTATTACAGAGACGTCGTAATGGTGTTGTGTCTGCAAATCTGTCAAGTCACATCAGTGACAAAATGAAACAAAACAAAAAAGAATAGAGAAAAAAGCCACATATCAACTGATGGAGGAAAAGCATTTGGCACAAGTCAACACCATTCACAATTAAAGCACTCAGAAAAATATGAAGAGGAAACTAAATTTTACAGAGTTTATAAAAATCATTTTTGGTAACACTACACTGAATGCTTTCCCCCTAAAATTGAGAACAATTTTGCTGCGAAGCCTGAGTTTGATCCCTAAGACCCACTTGGTAGAAGGAGAAAACTGACTCCTTCAGATTTTTCTCTGACTTCTTTTGCAAACACACACATTTTATATGTAGTAATTTTTTTAAAAGTAGGTTGAACCATCCTTATTTATACATGGTTGAGATAATTGTCCATACAGAAAATACCAAGTGAGGTTTTGTTTTGTTTTATCTCTATGATTAACAAAGTCCAGCTGGGTCAGGGGATACAAGATAAAATACCAAAAAAAAAAAAATTCATTGAATTCTTTACACTAGAGATGAACACACAGGCACTGAAAGAAAAAATACAATGCTCCCTGGGGCCGTAGCTCAGGAGGAGACAGCTTACCTATGACACGCGGCCCTGCATTTGATCCCCAGTATAGCAAAAGTGAAAAAATAGTGGGGCCAGGGAGAGTGCTTAAGAGCACCAGCTACTCCTCCAAAGAACTTGGGTTTTGTTCCTAGTACCTACATGGTAGGTAGCTCAGGATCTGATGCCCTCTGCTGGCCTCCGCATGTACCAGGTATGCATGCAGCACACAAACATACATGCAAGCAGAACACTCATGCACATTAAAAAGCAAGTTTTTAAGAAGAATACCACTTGAAGATTTTTAGCTCTATTTTTATAAAGCAGCCATTTTAAGCAGACAGTTGACCTTTTATACATTCAGGGTTAGAACCACCTCCAGTTTCAGAACACTTAATGCCACCCCCAAGTGAAACCAGGTACCCCTGTCAACCTCTAGTCTATTCCCTGTGTGTGTGGATTTAGTTGGCATGTATATTTCATGTAAATGAGATCATACAAATGCCCACTTGTGCGGCTCCTCCAGTCCAGTGTCCTCCAGCTTCACCCTTACCGTAGTAGGCCTCTCGATCTTGTCCCTTTCTACAAATGAACACCACAGCTGTCTGCATACACCTCATTTTGTTTAGACTTCATCCCATCATGAGGATTTGGACTGTTCTCATTTGCAATTATTATGAATATTTCTTTCAAGAACTTTTATGTACACATATTTTTTAAAACTTTTTTGTGCACATTTTTGAGTACCACTTTTTAATTATTTTGTATTTATACCTTGGAGCAGAATGATGGAGCATATGGTAATTCTATATATTTACCTCTTAAAGTAATCACCACAATTTCCCACTTGGGCTGGAACATTGTAATTTTGACCAATCATCTATACAATGGCTTTCCAAAAAATGAAAATGCTAGCTGTGCCTATAATCGCTGCACTTGGGAGGCTGAGGAGGAAAGACTGTGAGTTCAAGGCCCTCAAGGACCACACAATGAGCTTCTATTTCAAAACGATAGCAAAAAAGAAGCCAAAAACCATGAAAATGTTTAAGTTTAAATCTTAGAAAGCTATAAGCAGGGTGTGTGTGGTAAAAACTACAGAACACTAGTGAAAGGAATCAAAGTGAACATATGTGAATGGGTAACAAATGTAATAGTCGTGTGTGGGAAGACCCAAAGGAAATATTCGTAGGGAAGACCCATAGTAAAATTGTTAGTTCTTCCTGAACCCGATAAGAATGCTATCAAAGTTGTGGTGTAGGAGGTGCTTCTTCATTTGTATTGCTTTCATTGGTTGAATAAAGAAAACTGCCTTGGCCTTTTGATGGGGCAGAAATCAGGTAGGTGGAGTAGACAGGATGTATGCTGGGAAGAAGGGAACTGTGGCAGACGTCATGCTTCTCTGGCCCAAGATGGACACTGGTTAGACTCATGCCGGTAAGCCACATCCTCGTGGTGAATACAAATTATTAGAAATGGGCTAAATCAAGATGTAAGAGTTGGCCAAAAAGAGGCTAGAACTAATGGGCCAGGCAGTAATTAAATGAATACAGTTTCTGTGTAATTATTTCGACGGCCAAGAGCCGGGCGGAAGGACGCAGCCCGCACGCCTCAGACTACAAAGTTGCAACATGACTCATTTAAAAAAAAAAAAACTGTCAGAGTGGAATAGGTAAAGCAATTTCAAAAGAGAGAATAAAATGAGAACTCGGTATAATCACTAGTGGATGGATATATACATAGAGCAATGGAGCAGAACAGAGAACGCAGGAAAGACCCCGGAGAATACACCAAACTGACTTCTGGTCAAGGTGGTTTAATGGGAGAACCTTTATAGCTAACGATCCTGAATCAGCGATGGAGGTACGGAGAGGGAGGATTCTAGAGTCTGAGAACAAATGTCTGCTGTGACCTGGCCAGCCATGGTGGCACAGACTATAACCCCAGAATTTGGGAAGGACCATAGTGTGAGGCCAATTTGGGCTCTATAACAAGACCATGCTAAGGAAAACAAGCAAACAAATAGTAGAATCTCAAACCTATAAAACTATTAGAAAAAAGACCTAACTGTCATTTTTAAGACCTGGGAGTTGGCAGAGTTCGATTTTGTCTCCAAAAGCATGATTGATCAAAGGGAAAGTGAGTAAGCTGGACCTCACAAAACAAAAGGGCAAGCAGGGGTCTGGGTATGTAGCTCAGCTGCTAATAGCCCTTGCCTGGTGTGCCCTCGGTTTGGTCGATGGTGTCTGACCAAGGTGGCATACGTCTGAAATCCCAGCTCTTGGGAAACAGACTAGATGTTCAAGGTCATCTTTGACAATCTCATGAGTTTTAGGACAGCCTGGAACATGTGAAACCCTATCAGAGAGAGGGAAGGAAGCAGAGAAGGAAGAGGAAGAAAGAAAAGCAAAGAATAGGAGAAAATGTTTACAAGTCACACATAGAAACTCTCAACCTACAGCACTTAGAAAGTGAACAAGAGACATGGAGACAGGTTTTCCTCGAGAGAATGTATAGATGGCAAATAGGCCCATGCAAGAAGTCCAGTATCATCCGCAAGCTAAAACCACAGCAATGTCTCACCAGGACAATGCAACTGGCCAAACGGCCAAGACGAAATAGCACCAGAGGCTGGTGAAGAGCTATGAAGCAGTCTCTTGGCAGTTTGACGGTGGGAATGGGAAATGCTTTAGCTATTACAGGAGATAGCTCAGCAGGCTTTTGAAAATTTGACCTGCAGAAACGAAGACTTCAGCTGACACACAAGCTTGTATGGGAATGAGCAGAGCCGTTTCCTCACAGTAAACAAAGTAAAATTTGCCCAGTTGTCTGTGAACAGGTGAGCAGTGCTTTTTTTTTTAAATAAAGCCACAGGACTCATGTCTTGGAATAGTGCCCAACGACAATAATAAAAGGGAAGTAACTATTGATAGAAGCAATGGTCTATGTGAATCCTTTCAGGATTATACTAAATGAAAACAGAACAGTGAAATGCTATCCAGAGCTGGTGGGTAAAGGATCATGCTACCAAATTTGCATTCAGTCCACTCCCCAAATCCACATGGTGGAAAGATAAAATCAACTCCTGCAAGTTTTTCCGTGACTTCCACATGTGCACCATGGTATGCGTGAGCTTATAAACAAAGAAAGGCAATTACAGCATTTAAAATGTTATCCCAAATTCAACCTATGTACGATCCCACGTATTTAAATCTTGAAAAATTATAGAAATGGGAACCGGTTTGCAGTTGCCAGAGACTGAGCAGAGGGTGGGATGATATAAAGGTATGCTTCTGGTGGACCTGATCTGTATGCTGACTGTATTACTGTCTATTTTCTGCTTACCGAGTCTTTTGGGACCATACATAGCTCCACAGGGTTAGGGGGAAATTGGGTTAAGGATGCATGGATCTGTGCACTACTTCCAAATCTTCATTAACATACAATCATCTCCCCCCCCCCAAAAAAAAAGGCCACATTAACAAGTAAGGAACAGCTGTCTCAAAAAAAAAGTGAATAGATTAAGCAAAGAACAGAAGACTAAATGCAAGCAATGAGCCAGAGGTGCACCATGCATTTGGCCCTGGGGCTCCAGCCCTTGAAAACAGCAGGCTCTTAGAAGAAAGTTGTCCCCGTTGCGTGGAGCACTGCGGCACACTGCAGGAGCGAGGGGAATCGTGGGCTTCACCCCCTTCACCGCCCTCGCGCTTACACCCTTACACACTGTGGCGAAGTTTCGGTTTTGCTTTTCTCAGAAGGCAGCCTTCACGCGAGTTTTCATAGCTGTGACTATGTGGCCACGTATTCGAAAGCCCCGCTGATTAACTGTTAACAACGTTTAAAAATCTTTATTCGGAAAAGGTGTTAGCATGTTAACAATTCCTTCACGTTACAGTAAATGAAAAAAGGCTCTAAAACGTTCAGGGTCAAGAGAAGACTTCACGACAGACGGAAAGAAAGCTTTGGTCTCTGAAAGTAGATCAAAATGAAATTTGCTTAGTGGACAGCTTCTTGCGAGGCACACACTCCATTTAACAAGCCTTCCTGCCCCGGGCCGGGCATTGGTTGTGGTTACAGGCTCTGGTTGGCACTTTCAGGGGGCGGACCTTGGCTCTCGGCAGCCGTGGCAGAGCTGGCACGACGAGTTCCCAGTGTGTCACCCCTGGGCGAACTCTGAGGCCTGCCCACTACCGCTCCTCAGGGACGGCTCGTCCAGGGCAGTGTGCCGTGGCTCTGGTGGGGGAAGAGTGACAGGGAACAGCGCCACGGCCCGTCCCCCGCCTCGTCCGTCCGCTCCGCCCCATTTTCTCCCGGGAGCCCACCCGAGCCCGGGCGCGGCCAGGCGGAGCGACCGTGGTTCCCGCCAGTCCCCGTTCCCGGACCGCGAGCCGCAGTGCCCGCTCTGCCCGCCTGCTGCTGCTGTCCCTTCGGATCCGCGATCCCAGCACTGCGGACCACCGGAGTCAAAGTCCTGTCAGTTTGGTAAGTCACGGGGTTGGTGCGAGCATGCTCTCCGGATCAGCTGAGGAAATGTAAGGCTGCTGTCGAAAAGTTCTGGCTGAGAGCGGGCGGAGAAGCCCTGTGAGTTCCAGATGCAGCCCAAGTTTGGAGGCGTGCGTTTTAGAGACAGCGGAATCGAGGATCCCACTGTGATCTAAGGCTGGTATTCTCAGCCCGCCAGCCTGCAACTTAGAATCATCAAGTGTGAACCG
Organism: Ondatra zibethicus; assembly: GCA_004026605.1. Lineage (NCBI taxonomy): Eukaryota > Metazoa > Chordata > Mammalia > Rodentia > Cricetidae > Ondatra > Ondatra zibethicus. The sequence goes on from PVIU01000744.1 coordinate 71,158, forward strand.
CGCAGATCCAGATGACCAGACCATTGCACAGACCAGTTCTGTCGGAATCTCTAGGCTATTGTTTCAGAACTGTCTGGGCAATTCCAATGTGCACGTAGGGGTTTGGAGCCAGAGAACTAAGGGTAGCCGCCAAAAGAAAGTGCCTGCTAAGTGGGACCTTCCCGAGTGCAGCCTACAGACAGACTGGCTGTTTCCAGGGACTTCCTAAGGTCCTGAGGTCCAGGGAGGACTTCCCTTGAGTTTCATGGGATACAAAAGAAGGAAGCAAGACAATGCTTGCTTGGCAGGGTCGCCTTTATGGGTGAAACCAATGGTATGCCTGCAGGACAGAGTCTGATTGCTTCCTTAAACGCTTTAGATTTTAAGAATACCTGGAGCCAGGCACTGGTGGTGCACACCTTTAATCCCAGCACTCAGGAGGCAGAGGCAGACAGATTTCTGTGAGCTCAAGGCCAGCCTGGTCTGCAAGAGCTAGTTCCAGGACAGGCTCCAAACCTATAGAGAAACCTTGTCTGGAAAAACCAAACAAACAAACAAAAAAACTGGATTGTTCAGGGTTAAATTTCAGGAAGTCTGTTGGAGAGGAGAGTACCCCTGTTCGTAGATGCCAGTGATTGTGATCCAGGAGCCACTAGAAAATGGACAGGCCTCCAGGTATATGCTGGCCAGGGGAGAGGCAGGCTTAAAACCCAGGGCCTAGAGGGCCCTTTCAAAGGCTGCCAGAGTAGGTTTTGGTTTTTTAGCGTAGAGACCCAGTAAACCTGCTTCCAATCTTTGATTCTGTCACTTGAGTGATGTGATCCGCAGCAAGTTAAAAAGGACCACTCTGAGCCTCTCTTTTCTTACTGATAAAGTCTGGACAGAGTGAAGCTAACAGCTGGGTAAGGTAACATTATATGGTTCATAGCAGGGGCTCCGCTACTGGAAGACAGAGTAGTGGTAATTTATGTGCCACAGTTATCTAGTCTATTACTGTGATGGAGTGTGTTTGTTCAGAAACTGTCTCCCTTAAAACCTTGCTCTCCTGCTCTTCCACACCAAATATATTTTAAACAGTTGCTTTCAAGAAAGCTGGGCTGTCAGCAGGACTCAACATTGATGTGGCACACATGACTCTATCGCTGGCAACAGCCTGAGCCATTTTGATGTGGCACACATGGCTCTCATGCTGGCGACAGCCTGAGACATTGCACTCAGTGTTCTTGCTTTGCTCTTGACTGTTTGCTAGGGACTCTTTCATCAAAGACCACGGAGTCAGGAATCTGTACAAGAGAATTCCAAAACCTGTCCTTACTGATGCCTGCCTCTTATCTGAAACTACCACCCAGCTGCCCACTCCACTGGGACTGTCACCGCCAGAGTTAACGGCAGTAGCACTGTTTAGATAAGACATTCAAAATATAAACTGTGAAGCCATGGAAGCATGGAGGACAAGTGTCTGTAACTGTATGTGTGGTCACTGATATTTGCTTCAACTAAAAATACCAAGGCTGTGTCTTTTATTAGAAGGAAAAGACTTCTGAAAATAGTTGGCATTTGATTTCTAGGATTTGAATTTTTGAACGACAGTTTCTTCTATGTTTTTCCTTTGGAGGGTTTTGGGCACGCTGAAGTTAGGAGAGCTGATATAGACTTGCATGGCCTGTAGCAGCCTGCTCTTAGATTTCTACGGTTGTGAGTCTGTCTGTGGCAGCTCAGGGAGGGCAGGTGTTTCATCTAAACTTGACTCTGTATTAGGAGGGAGTAGTTGCTGTCTTTTCAATTAGCTGATGGATTTCAGCCAGGGCTGGAGCACTGGCCAAGACAAGTCTTCCTGGCTTGATTGCTCTACTTAAACTTGAATTTCATCTGGAATTGGCAGGCACCAAACAGTAGGCCGAGAGTCCTAGGCCAAGTCAGCTACAGCAGGAGGCTCCACCCTCCCCATTTACTTTCGTGCCAACCCATGGAGGGCAGACTGTCATCTGTTGGGGCTCTAGCCTGGCCTGATGCAACAGGGTCTCTAGTAAGAGATGTGCTTCTTTGTAGCCAACGAGGCAATGAAGTACCGTGCTTCCTTAAAACCAACCGACCACTCAGTAAACTCACCTTAGGATTTGTTTTTGCTGACAAGTAATTTTCCTCTGAATTACAGAAAACTGTACTTTAAAGGAGTAATAGATGGTTGAAGACAAAGGCCCAGGAAATGACCCTGTGTGCACCTGATTAGCACTGGGTCTCGGCACATCCGTCGTCATCAGCATTTCTACTGTGTGTTTGGGGACTCAACCTAAGACTTTGCAAATACTAGGTGAGAGTTCTGCCATTTTGCTATAACCCTGCCCTCTTCTTTTAAACTCTTGAGTCAGGATCTCACTAAATTCCCCAGGCTGTCCTTAAACTCCATCTGTAGCCCAGTGAGGCTTCAAACCGAGCTTATGGGTCCTACCACTTCAATCTCTGGGTAGCTGGGGTTATAGGCCTGCATCCTGCCACATGTTTGTTTTAGAATGGAGATGGACCTTACTCTTCTGTCGTGTTGTCCCCACCACATAGGGACAGTAGTTAATGACTCCGTGGATGCTTTCACAACCATGTGCCACTACAGAAGACAGTCACGTATTAATGAAGAAACTCCTTTGACGGTAGGGGAGCTGTAAGAAGGTGAAATTTTCCTTAGGAGAATATGTGTGTTATTTCTAATTCCTAGAAGAATTTAAAATACAATGGACAAGAGTTTCTGTGCTTCATGTTAACAAAATCCCATTTTTTCCCCCTATGACCCATAGAGCAAACTTTCTGGAAGGAAGTAGGTAGGAGACTTTCCTTTGGGGACAGGCAGTCTTTGCATACCACAGGACAATAGACCCTCCCTTAGAGGGCATTCCTGGCTCCATTTAAAGATGGAGTTTTAAATTTTATTTTATTGCTATTTGTTTGAAGCAGAATCTCACTAGTAGCCTTGGCGGTCCTGAAACTCATGATGTAGACCAGACTGGCGTCGAACTCATATGGATCCTCTTGCCTCTGCCTGCTGAGTGCTGATTGAAAGCAAGTATCACCATGCCTGCTACAATGGAGATTTTAAAAACATGCAACCAGGCTTGCTTCCTGGGCTTCAAGTACAGGCTCTTGATCTCTGTAAAGTAGATAACAGATGTGGAAGAAACCTTGGGCTTTAGACTCAAGAGTGTGTGTGGAGGGGGTCATGCTATTACTTTGCTCCTTAGCTAAAAGTGGTGTCTTCGTTTGTAAAATAGGACATTCTTCCCAAACAGGGTGTTTTGAGCCAAGGATGAGCTAATCTGTGAGGCACCCTCCACCTCACCTAACTTCCAGTAAGTGGTAATTACTATGGTGATAGCAATAATGATGGCCACTGTGGTTCCGCAGCTGATTTTACTATCTCCTCGTGTGACCTTGGCCTGGGCTCTGGCATCTGTAAAATAGGGGTCAGTACTCATCTGGAAGAACCGGGCTGATGCTAGGTTGGGTGATGAAGTGATGATGATGTGGCAGATTCCAGATAAGGTCCGCAGACTCACTGTGTGGCATGCTAGGCTAAGAGATGCAGGATGGCTTTTGGTTTGGTTTGGTTTCTCCCCTCACTCAGTCTACCCAACAGCCCCAAGCCCTTAGTTGTATCTCCCATCTTCCAGGTAGAGTAACTGAAGTCCCATGAGGTTAAAGAACTAACCCCAAGTCAACAGTGCTCCACTCAGGGTTTGAAGCCAGCCCAGCAAGCCTGGGTTCTTAAATTCTGCCTGGATGTTCAGTGGGACCCCGCCCTCTCCGCTGGCCCCACCCACCTCTCCAAGTGCCTACCTGTAATTAAGGGCAGGTGTTCGCATGTTTCCTGCAGATTGGTGTTTCTGCCAGTTTAAGGAGCAGAAGTAGGAGCTTCTTCCTGTGCCCCCTCAGATAACTTAAACCCCCACCATTGCTTGGACTGTAACACACACACACACACACACACACACACACACACACACACACACACACACACGAAGAAAACCCAAAAGCCTTGTTACTGGTATAGTCTTAACTTTATTAGAGTGTATTGTAATATTTAATTTGTGATAATGTCTCCTGAATGCAGTAAAATATGCCTTTATGGCAGGCAGGTGTGTGGGTGCGGGGAGCACAGAAACCCTACCAGGATGGGTCTCAGGTGAAAGCGACAGAGTTTAAATTGTTCTAAATACACCCCAGATTTTACATTTTTATTCATCTCCCCTATCCTTTACACCCCAATGGCTTGCTTCTTTTCTTGATAGCTGGCAACCTTCCCAGAGGTTTGTGTGGGGTAGGGTGGGGGACGGAAGAGTGGATATCAAGAGTAAGTGGTAGGTGCTTTAGCATATCTAATAAGGAAGTGGACATTTCCAGGGCTGTGAAGTGCTTTGCTGGCTCCTTAGCCTGGGAGGAAGACTGGTGTAAAATTGTAAATCCTGGTTCTTCCTTGTTCTTTGGAGTTTCAGTTCTTCAACACATTAATTCAACACCTACTAGCACAAGATCTCCCTGGGAGAAAGGGTATATTAATACTTGAGAACCGGGGTTATAACACAGTGATTGATAGAGTATGTGTTCAGAGCCCACAAGGTCCTGGGTTCAAGCCCCAGCACTCCAAAACCAAACCTGAAAACGTAAGACTCAAGCATTGTTTTCACTGGGTCTGGCCGTGCTTACTTATAATCCCAGCACTCTGGGGCGAAGCCTAGAAGAGAGTAGTTTTGAGGCCAGTCTGGGCTCTATAGAGTTCACGGGCTAAAGGAGTATAAAAGTTGGTGGTGATCATCTATATGACAAACTAGCTTAGATTCTGTTGTATTTGAAACAACAGCTGTTTATTTCTTTTAGCCGGGGAGGCAAGGGTTATAAGACTAGGCCTCTAGCAGAGTCAGGGTTAGTTAGGTCTTTACCCGGTTTACAGATGGTCACCTGCATCATTGTGGGACAGATGGGGAAAACGAGATAGCATTCTCCTGCCCCTTCTTCTAAGTCCACTAATCTCACCATGGTAACTTCATCTCCAGGGTATCATTTAAACCTAACCATTACCCAGGGTCCTCTCCAAGGCTATCATGCTGGGGATTAGCACTTTGACTCATGAATGGAAACATGAACGTTCAATCCTTAGTGGGGCAAGGTGTAAGCACGCAAGAAAATACATATAAAGGGGGAAAGGATGACTCTTCCTGAGATAGAGCAGGGCATTCCTAGGGTTAGAGGTCTGGAGGCTCTAGAGAACCTTTCAGCAAGGACTTGCGGATGGATGCAGGAGGAGTGAGATTTGAGAATCAGGGGATAGCCAAGAGGTGCGAAGGATGGTATGTGAATAGTAAATGTCTCTCTTGGTGAGGCCTGAGGGGGGAAGGGAATGAGAGAAGCTAGGGAACAAGCAAAGCTCAGGCTGAGCAAAGACTACTGGGCTGAGTAAGGATGGATTTTATTCTAACACGCAGTAGAGAGCTGCTGAAAACCCTCCTCCATCTTGACCTTATTGTCTTAGTTACGATTTCCATTGCTGTGAAGAGACACCATGACCACGCAGCTCCTATAAAGGAAAGACATTTAAATGGGGTGGCTTACATTTTCAGAGGTTCAGGACATTATCATCATGGTACACATGGTGTCATATGGGCAGACATGATACTAGAGAAGGAGCTAAGAGTTTTACATCTTGCTATGGAGGCAACAGGAAGTGAACTGAGATACTGGGCACAGCTTGAGCATATATGAGACCTCAAAGCCCGCCCTCACAGGGACACACTTCCTTCAACAAGACTATCCCTACTCCAACAAATCCATACCTCCCAATAGTGCCACTCCCTTTGGGGGACAGTTTCTTCAAACCACCACACTTATTATCAGTATGTAAGACAAGACCATGGGAAGCATGTGCAGAAAGCAAACAGAGGGCCTCACATGAGAGGGCAAAAACTTGTTTCAATACCAAACCCACTCGTGATATCTAAGCCACTCCCTTGAAAACCCCATTGTGGTAGCCAGTTTTCTATTATTGTGACGAAATGCCAGAGATGATCAACTCAAAAGGGTCATGGTTTCAGAGGGGCTGTAGCTATCGCTGCTTAGCCCTGAGGCAGACTGTCATGACAAGGTGGTGGTCATGGTGGCTGGAGTAAAACAGAGAAGTAACTGAGGCCCTTCCATTCCTTCCAGTGCCTTGATCCTGTAGTGTAACACCTACTAAAAGTTCTGCCGTTTCCAACACAAACGTTTTGGGAGGCAAACAGTTAAACTGTATCAACTACTGCACATTGAATTTACAAAGTTTGTGCTACTCCATCCTCAGTACTGAAGAAAAACAGGAAGGGGTGGGGGGAGCAAGCCCGTGTGAGAGTGTGGAACGGTTCCGAAAGGGGTTGAGGGAGCAAGTCTGTGCTAGAATGTGAAACCGTTCTCAATGTAGGCAGTGTCTCCAAGCTCAGAAGACGGTGGAAACAGGTTCAGAGTCCTGTGTGCCCAGCCTGCAGTCCCTGCTCTGGAGTTTCCTGAGACAAATGAGTATGAATGGGTGGGGCTCTCCTAGGCCCTGAGCATCCTTCATCAGGAGCCCCGGTGATGGCGCATGAGAGATTCTAGTCCAGCCTAGCTCCTGAAAGAAGGGACAGAAGACTCCCAAGCATTGACTGAGGTTGGGACCAAGTGGGATTAGAGATTGCAGGTACAAAATACTGGCTTCCCCCATAGTTATAAGGCAGCTTTTCATGCATCTATTCTGCCAACTCTGGCTGAAAGAGGGGCTTCCCCCACCCTTATAATCTTTGAAAACGCAAATTCATCTCCTAAGGAATTTGCATATTATTGGGAGGTACCTGGTTGGTTATGTTTTGCCTTTTTGTTATAAGTGCTATGAGTTGAAACCAGCACCTCTTAGGTGCTAAGCATGGGCTCCATTTCTGAGCTACGCCCCCCCAGAACCCAGGGTTTGCAAGAGAGAGAGAGAGAGAGAGAGAGAGAGCGCAGAGGGAGAGAGATTCTTTACTTGGAACATTCAGGCCATAGAGAAATGCTCCACAACACATTGAAGCCCCACCTCAGCCTGCTGTCCTGCAGTTCGGTGGCTGCACCACCCTGTGCCTCTCCGTCACATGAACTGTGACTGGTTAAACAGGTCTCCATGTGATAGGAGCTCACTCATCAAGGCCTGACCCAGGCTATGCAGGCTCTGAGGAGGATAGTTTGGGATGGTGGATCTGTCATTTCAATGTTTCCTTGACCCTTAGGGTCCGGGCACTCCTGTCTTCTCCGTCTGAACTTCATGACAGATTTATGTCCCGGGTTCTGCTGGCTGTGCACATGTGTTCAGGTGGGGCAAGAGAGACTTCATGGAACCCTTTGGCCACCAGTCAGCAGTGTATTTATTTGTTCACAGCCAAGTTTCACCTCAGGCTTCTGTGGTGACGAATACATGTTGTTCTTAAGAAATGCCCTTTCGGGGCTGGAGAGATGGCTCAGCGGTTGGGAGCTCTGACTGCCCTTCCAGAGGACCAGGGTTCGATTCCCAGCACCCACATGGCAGCTCACAACTCTCTGTGACTCCAGTTCCACCATGGGATCCAACACCCTCACACAAACATATATGAAGGCAAAAACACCAATGCATATGAAATAAATAAATTTAAAAAAAAAAGAAATGCCCTTTCATTGGAGATGCCTCAGACACTTTCTGTGTAGATCCTAAATGCCACCTTCAGAAATCTTCTGGGTTGCCGATCTGCCCTGTGTATAGCACCTTTCTTTCTCTCTCTCTCTCTCTCTCTCTCTCTCCCTCTCCCTCTCTCTCCTCCTCTCTCTCCCTCCCTCCCTCTTTAAATTAAAGCTACATGTATTTATTTATCTGAGAGGGAGCATTTGTAGAGATCAGAGGACAATTTGTGGAAATCAATTCTCTCCTAGGCAGGACCCAGGGATTAAACTCAGGCCCTCAGCTTGGCAGCAAGCCTTTGTTCAAGGAGCCACCTTGCTGGTCTTCACGGGTAACACTTCTTAACTCCTTTTGAGGAATTCCAGAACTGGGTAAAGCTAAGGGTCTGATTTCCTCTGTTTGCTCTTCTTATTAGGATTTTTAGATTTATTTATTTTATGTATGAGTGCTCTATATGCATGTACTTTATGCCAGAAGAGCACATCAGATCCCACTATAGATGGTTGTGAGCCACTATGAGGTTGCTGGGAATTGAACTGAGGACCTCTGGAAAAGCACCCAGTGCTCTTGACCACTGAGCAATCTCTCCAGCCCCCCTTTTTAGGATGTTTTATTCACTGGTTCCCTCAGCGATGAGCTCCAGTCATGATCTTTTTAGGATGTTTTACTCACTGGTTCCCTCAGCGATGAGCTCCAGTCATGATCTTTTTCAAAGCCTACAATCAAACAGAAACAGTGTCTGTTAACAGTTGAGCATCAGTCTTAATAAGGAGCGTGGTCACTAAGTTGCAAGGTGGAAGCTATATAAAGGTCGTAGAGCAGAAGTGTCTGGATGCAAATCTGCATTCATCTGCCGAGACACTCAGTAGGTGATGTTTCTGAAGGGAGTCTGTGCACTATGCAAATGCATCTATGTCCCTTATGGCTGGTGTCTCTGGGCCTGGAAGAGGATACATCATTTACAAAAGAAAGTGCCACCTTCCATGAAAGTGGCAGGGATAAAGCCCCATGGGAATCTGCAGTGAGGAGAGATGGGCCAAGGGAGGACAGACTGAGACAAGGTCTGGACCTTCTCCCATTCAGTCCCTACTGAAAGATAGGAAGAATCGTTGCTTAAGGGGGCTACCCTAGCCAGAAGCAAACAGAGAGGGCATCTGCCTCGCAGCCAGGAGCCCTGGGTTCCAGTTTTAGTTGATCTATCACGTCTTTACCCTGCTACGGGCCTCAATTTTCATGTTTAAGTGGGTGTATGCAATGGTCTTCTCTGCTCTAGAAGCTCAGAGTCCCCGCAGAGCAGCTGGCTCCTGGGCACTGTGTGGGGCTTTGAGGCCAGAGGAAGGAGACCCTTGGCTCTGTAGCTGTGGAGGCTTCCACAGGGCTTCCCAGAAGCTGAGCAGTTGTGAAAGGGTTGTCTGTGCGTCATCACTGAATTCCAAGGAATGTTTGTATCAGATGTGTCTGCATTCCTTTCTTTGTGGGCAGGATGGCAGTGCCTGTGTGCCTGGGGTTATGTGGAGAGAGGAAGAGAAAGAGAGAGAAGCTTTGGGTAGGGGCTGACTTCTCCCTTTGCTTTGAAATTCTGAGGGATTAAATGCTTTTAGATGCTTAAAGTAAACGAGAGCTAATGGAGTTTCAAAGCCTTCAGTAACCATGGAAGCATCATCCACCGCTGAGAGCTCTCCAGATAGATGTCCTGTCAATCATTTCCTGGTGTGGCAGAAACAGAACCAAACTGGACTCCTCTTCCAGGTTAAGTTCATTAAGAGATTGACACCAAAATAAGAAAAAGAGAGAGAAGTGTGGATTTTGGTGGGTCATGCAGCAGAGATGGCAGGACCCACTTGAGTGGCCGAGCGTGTGTGCCTTACATTGCCATATGTGTGCAGCAGGAGAACAGACTTGACATTGGTATCCTTTAGCCAGATCTTAGGATGAGTTAGCCCACCCAGCCACTGCCTGGCTGCTGGAGGAACTGAGAGCCATGCTACACCTCATCACTTTAATCCTGAAAATCCAGCCAACTAGCTCATATGCAAATACAGTGTAATAGTCTTCATCACTGGGAAACTCCTCAGAGAGGACGCTGTGGGATTAAAGTCCCCAGAATGACTCTTGCATAAAACAGAAGCCATTTCATAAAGGAGAGTGTAGATGCGACCCTCAGCTTCCATGGATGTATGTTAAGTGATGTCTGAGGTTTTGGTCATGCTGGTGTCTGGACCTGATATATTCTGAATGATATTTTCCATCCAGCTTATTTCAAGTCTGTAATGGGCAGGCACTTACTTAAATTAGGACAGAATGGTGGGTTTAACTTATTTTGATTCAATAAACAAATTCCACTCATATTTCTAGTGCCCAAGACTGCATGCACACAATGCCCATCAAGTTTTGACCTTGCTGCAGACGTTATTTGCATTTTAGTATGTATGTGTGTGTGCGTTTCACTGTGTAGCCCAGGCTGCTCTGCACTCCTGATCCCCCTGCCTCATTCTCCCAAGTGCTAGGATTTCGAATACGTGCTGCTACACCCCACTCCAATATGTGCCTTTCATAAAAAGGGAGAAAGAATCTGAAATGTTTCATTGGTTATTATTTGAATGGGCAGTAATGAGAGAGGTCCCTTATCATTGTCCATCAACTTCAAAGAAATCAAATTATGGCATTTCTGGGATAGGGTTTAAGGGCTGGGGTATGTCTCAGTGCTAAAGTGCTGAGCTAGCACACACAAGGCTCTTGGTTTAATTCCAGCATTGCGGGGTGGGGACGGGGGGAGAAAAACAAAACAACAACATGGAAAGCAGATAGATAGGGCACGAGTCAGAGACTAAAGTAAAAGCTCCACCATGCTCTAACTTGGAGAACCAATGAATTTGAGCTTGCTTACAAAGTAAGGAAGAGTTTACTCATAGGAGCATGGGTGACACCAAAGCCACCACATCACAAGGAGTCTTACCCTGGCCCGAATGGTGGCTTCCCCATAGCTGAATAGCTGAAGTCTTCTTTGAGTTCAGTTAACCTTCTACACTCTTTATATGCTAGTGCCTCTGGGCACCATGCAACCACATGCATCTTGGGTAGAACTACGTACTGCTGGGAGGGAGGTGAGCAGGGCTGGAATCTTGGGTGAGGGGCTAATAACCCCTCCCCTCTGTTTATTCTGTGAGGGATGTCGATAAGCCCAGTCTTGAAGGTCACTTAAAATAAGCCCTAGTTGAAGCTCACTCACAGGTTGCCACAGCTGGCCTGATGCAGACGGCAATGGACAGTGTTCTACAGCATGATGGGGGGAGGGGGGAGGCTGGGAGGGGCCCAGGGAGATAGATCATTCTATAAAGTGCTTGCCATGCAGCTATAAAGACCAGAAACCCTGTTATTTAAAAGCCAGGCATGCTGATGTGCACTGAAAATCCCCACACTGGAGAAGCAACAAGTAGATCCCTCGGGCTCATTGGCCAGTCAGCCTAGCCTGGTCAGCAATCAGTGAGCCCCAGCCTCATGAGAGACCCTCTCAGAAAAGGAAAGAAGAGGAACCTAAGGTACACAGTGGAGGAGTTTGATCTCTGTGGAACATGCTCATTCACACAAACACCCCCTCACACTCCCCACACCGCCCCCATACACACATGTGAAGGAAACAAAAGCAAGGGCATGAAGACATGACCGGTAAACATTTCCTCTGTATAGTGCTGCTTGATGTCTAAGGATTAAAAAAAAAAAAAAAAAGACAAAATCTCTTGAAAGTTTCTTGGCTTTTGCAAGAAAGCTATTTCTGTGGTGAGTTCCTCCCCGCTTTTTAGGTTCTAACTAGGCTCTCAGTGGATAGACCTTGCCCAAATGAATATAAAATAAACCTGTTCCACCCAGAAAACTATCTTATTTCCTGGGGTATTTCCCTGAACCAGAAAAAGTTTTCATTATTCCCCGGTGCACAGGTGGCTCTACAAAGGAGTCTGAGACTTTAATGAACACTGTTTCCTTAGATACACACCCTTTCCTTAGCCACTATTTCCTTGCCTGGGATATTATTTCCTTAGGTGGACGCCATTTCCTCAGATGGGCACTATTTCCTTAGGTGGACACTATTTCCTTAGTGGCTCCTTCTAGGAGGTGGGATGGCTGAGGTGAAGAGAAAGCCCGAGTGACCGAACGGTGCATGCTGTAATTCGGCTTCCCTCCTATAGGAACTGTGATCTTGTGAGGGAAGGGGAGGGCAGGGTGAGCTTCCTGAGCAGATGGATGTCTTAGACACCCCCATGCTGCTTCCTGTTTGACAACCAGTCTGAACCCAGCTTCCTCATGGGTCCAGTACTTTTCATGTCTAAAATTATTGTATCCGTCAAATGATTGGAAAAGGTTTGCCACACTAGCAGATAATTAAGAAAGGTTCCCCAGATCAAACAGTGTAGCTCATTGCTTGCACATCATTCATGGCATGCCAAGGTACTTTTCAAGCTGGCAAGATGCCCTCCTCGGACCAGAGGAATGGCTCGGCAGTTACCTTCCAGCCCCCACATGGGGTTTTACTCACAACCACCAGTTCCAGAGAATCTGAAGCTCTCTTCTGGCCTCCAGCATCAGGAATACACACGGCACACATACAAACATAAAATAAAGGTTCTCACACATATTCATAAAGTATAAATCAGTATAAATAAAAAAAATCTTTTAAGCCAGTTATTTGTGGTACATGTCTTTGGTACATGCCCTTGGGAGGCAGAGGCAGGTGGATATCTGTGAGTTTCAGGCAAGCCTCATCTGCAGAGGGTTCCAGGACAGCCGGGGCTATACAAAGAAATACTGTCTCAAAAACCAACTCACACGCACACACGCACACGCACACACACACACACACATGTTCTACTCACAACAGGGATTTGTGAGCCAAGGTTGGGGAAGCAGCCACCTGTTTGCAGGGAGTCTAGCCATCATTCCAGAAGAGAAAGATTGAAACAGGAACAGCCGTGTACCCACCCTGACCACTGAAAGCCCAGGAAACTCTTCCTCTATTTTCAGTTCCTAAGCCATGGCAAAGGGCTGGGGACAGTGAACCAGGCCTTAGGCGGGATGTCAGGGCTGTTGAAAGGACAGCAGATGTCAGTCAACCTGTGTCTGTCTTCAAGAAAGGGGAAGGCAAGGTCAGTAAGTCATTGCTTCACAAACTGGGCCTTTCTGTGTTTACAAAGGCATTGTTGTTCTGTGGCTGCCACAGTCTCCCTGTGAGCTCTCATTCCAGGAAAGGAGCTGGAGGAGAGAGCAACATGACTGGAGAAGAAGTGGATAGGGTGGTCAGATTCTAACTCTGGCCTTGCTTTTGTTTGTTTATGCCCAACCCCTATACAGAAATACTTGCAAGATGGCCTGACCACCTAAAAGCAGCTTAGGATATAACTTTAATTAGCACCTGCTATGTTCGTAAAGATATTGTTTTTCTGGGAAAGATTCAGATCTGTTTGGAATCGTATCTGCTGGTATTGCAACACCAACTTGGAGAAAGATGGGCTGTTTATTTGGAACTATGTAGAGTTTTAAAAGAACAATGGGGTGTGTAAGGAAAGGGGGGATCCTAAAGCTGGTGTGGCTGGTGGGAAATGACTGCCTTGAGGTTTCTCTTCTTGGCTCAACCACCATCACCGGGACTGGATCTGAATTCTAGATGTGATTCTGAGGAGATGGTCAGGTTCCAGGCAGGGCAGCCTCTGCAGGCCGGAACCCCCGGTGGCTCTGTACAGAACTAGTGTTTCCCAGCGGCAGGCAGTTGAGTGAATGGCCTCTGGTCATGGACACTTGAGACAGTGGTGACAGGTCTGGGTGCGTGTATAACATCTGGGTGCTACTCAAGTGCTCTGTTTTTCTGGGTATCTCAAGTACAAACCCCCTAAGAGAGAGGGGCTCTGCCTACACTCATCTCCCAGTAACCTTCTGCTAAGAGGCTTGCATGGGCCCTGCACCTTTGTGGTCATGGTGATGACCCAAGGATGCCTTCTGGAGAGTGTCAGACTTGCTAGACTCCCCACCACCACACACACACTTTTTAAGGTGGCATACAAAGTATGACATCACAATGGATGACATCGCAGCCTTTCACAGCTTGATGTGTCCCCTCCCCCTCCTTGTTCTTTACTTACTGGTTTCCTTCCTCTCCCCAAGCGGTTCCCTTGCTTTCATGCCACATGTACTCTGTCACCTGTTCCCTACTCTGTTAAGATCTCTTTCTCCCCCTTCACAGACCCCTTCCTAGTTTTATGACTTACATGTGAGTCTTACACACTTACTTACACACACATGTACACACACAAGGAGGGACGGAGAGAAAAAGAGAGAGAGAGGGAGAGGGAGGGAAGGAGGGAGAGAGATTACAATCTAGGTTCTGCATGTGAGAGAAAATAGGGTATTGGTCTCTGAGTCTGGCTTATTTCACTTAATGTCATAATCTCCATTTCTACGTGTTTGCTTGGCAAATGGTATCATTTCATTTTTCCTTTATTCTCCAGGCATTTATTAATCACAGTCACTGGACTTGTAATGCCTCATTCTGAGTCTGTCTGAACTGCCAGGTTATAAACACTAAGGGTGGAGATCTGCTTGGCCTCATTGTGCTCAGTGAAGTGTTCCTCACGGTGAAGGTCACCTGAAGCTGGCATAAGGATGGGGACAGTTAGAAAGGTGAGCTGAGTAGGCAATTACTGGGGTTCTGCTGTGTGCCAGCCTGGTGGGGATCTGCTCCGTGCCAGCCTTGTGTAGGCCCTTCCAGCACATTAACTCAAAATTTCTTGCAATATCCTAAGACAGGGAACCTTACTTGAGGAAAATCAAAGCACAGAGCAGTAACTTGCAGAGAGTGCTGGTCCTTACAGTGAGGGATCACCTCTCTGTGTCTCGTCCCCTGCAGCCTGCAAAGTTTTGGCCAGCAGCCGGTTCAGCAGAGGTTCAGGTAGCTGATCTCCCTACTGCTGGCAAAGGGTGCAAACGTGGGTAAGTGGGAGTGGGGTGGGTCTCCAGAAGTCATGCATTTGATCCCAGTTTGCCTTGCCTCTCACAGCAATTGTAAAGTAACTGATGAAGCTGGGGACCCTGGAAAGAGCTGTGTTAGCTATCGCCATTGGTGCCCAGCTGGACCCCCAGACAGCAAATCTGAGGAAAGAATAAGCAAGGCGGTAGCATCAGCAGATTCTCCGGCTGCCCTCTACCCCTGGTAGTCATTGGTCCTCACGGTGAGGGTGGAACCCTGCCGGTGATGACGCTGGCATCTAAGACTGTTGCAGCTCTTTAGGCCACAGGGTCAGGCCGAGAAAGACGCTTCGCCTGGCATCGCCGTTCAACTTCTTGGATGTGGGGCTCGCTTGGGCACAGAGTTCTGCAGCTGCAGTCCTGGCCCTCTAGCTCTTTTGCTCTTCATAAAAGGAAAGCCACGCCAGGCAAAGAGCTCCGCTGCTGGAAAGCCGGGCTGCTTAGAAATCCGTTTCCGCAGTTCAGAAGAGGGCCTTGGCAGCCACAAACAAACATCAAGTAATCACGCGGGTGCAAGGAGACAGTGTGATAGCGACCCGGCAAGACACCACTGTGCGCACAAATGTTGAGGGTGGAGATTTAGGAGCTGATAGACAGTTTTGTTTTGTTCTCTAAGTTTTTGGTTGTTGTTACTATTTGTTTCCTTTCACAGTCTGTTTTACAGTGACCAGGTATTGCATTTATGTTTAGTGGACAAGTTATAAAAACACAGAAAGGATGGGCGCATGAGACAGTTAACTGAGCTAGGGGCTTGCCGCCAAGCCTGGCTAATGGAGTTCGCTCTCTAGGACCCACATGACGGAAGGAGAGCAGCAGCTTCTGCAAGTTGTCCTCTGATGAAGACGGGGCAGCGTGGCTTCAGTCTTGTGTTTCTTATCTAACGCACGAACGTGAGACTGTGTGCTTTTGTTTTCTGCCAATTTGATATTCTATAATTTCATCACCACATAGTTCAAAATACTAATTTTTATTTTTCCTTTGACCTGTGAATCTGGAGATTTTCCAGATGTCTTCTTATTGTTGATTTCTAACTTAATTCCACTGTGGTTACAAAATGTAGGATGAATGATTCCAATCCTTTGCCAGGCATTAAGAGTTTACAGTGAGGCTCAGAATGTGGGCAACTTTTTAAACACTACACATGCACTTAGCACCATGTCCTGTGCTGTTGTTAGGCACAGTGGGATATCCGTACTGTAATGGATTAAGTCGTGGCTCCCTGCCCGGGACCAGCCGCCTTCGGAGACCTGTGGCATGGTCTCATGGTGTGCCCATCTGTCTGTCCTCATGGGACTCGCTGCCCCTCATGGCCCACTGCAGCCACTTGGGGGAACTGTGCCATCCCTGCCTGGGACTGGCGGCTCTAGGGAACCGCTGCCCACTGACGCTGCTTGGCGAACTGCAGCATTTCTCCCCCTGCAGCCACTTGGAGATCTGCAGCAGTTTTACTTAATCCATTATTTACCATTACACGTACAACAAAATAAGCTTATTATTTGATCTCCCAGGATTCTTACTGGTTCCATGGTCTGCCTGTTCTTTCAGTTATTATATGAAGTATCTTATAGTGCCTGAATATGATCATGTATTTGGATATGTTGCCCTTTTTTTTTTGCAATTTTTTCCTTTGATGTATTTTCAAAATATACTACTAGATGAATAAAAGTGAAAATTCTTCTTTCACCAATCCGACGTACTATTCATCATACTGTTGTGAAATTCTTAAATTCCAATCTAATTCTAGTTTAGCTGTGCCAGTCACAGTGGATCCTTCCTCCTTTATCACTGACACTTTATCAAAGATACACCTCTTTGGGTAGCGTGTAAGTTTTTCCTAATAAATCTGCCAAATTATGTTTTATAATCATTATACTTAGATTATTCATATTTGGTTTAATACTAGTTATTGGGGATATAGATATATACTATACATATATATGTAATTTATTTTGTTTCTCTACCTCCTTTTAAAAGACTTACTTGTGTGCTGGGCACACCTTTAATCCCAGCATTTGGGAGGCAGAAGCAGGAAGCAGGTGGATCTCTGTGAGTTTGAGGCCAGTTTGAGTTCATTCGTTATTATTATTATTGGTTTTTGAGACAGGGTTAATCTGTGCTGTCCTGGCTGTCCTGGAACTAAAAACAGCACTTCTAGTTAGGTATGGAGGTGCACGCTCTTAATCCTGGCATCATGGAGCCCGAGGCAGAAGACTCTTGAGCTCAAGCTGAGACTGGAGTACACAGCAAGACTCTCTCTCAAAATGAAAACAAAACACTCATTACAGTACAATTTCATTTAACATTTCCAAGTTTAAACATACAGGTTGATGGTATTTGGCAAATTGTGTGTGTGTGTGTGTGTGTGTCTGTGTGTGTGTCTGTGTGTGCACTCTTCCCTCCGTATCTGCAGGGATCAGTGTCAGGATGGTCCAAGGAAAACAAAATCTACCAGTGCTCAAATCCCTGATAGAAGGCACGGTGAGTATCTTCATATCATACATATATACTCCCGAACACGTCAAGTCATCTCTAGATCATTATGATGCCGAACACATTGGAAGCGCTATAAGAGTTGGTATACTATTCAATTTCAGAAATGATGACAATGAAAACATCTATAAATTATTCTATGTTTAGTGAGGTGTGATGTTTTCCTGAATGTTCTTGATCCATGGTTGATTGAATCGAAGGATGTGGAATCCATGAATGCATACATACATGCATAAACACACACACATGTGCACACATATGATGCACATAGCACTCACTCAAGATACACAGTGTTTCCATGTCCCAGGAGTTTGCCTGGCTCTTGTTTGCAATCAGCTTCTCCACAGCTGCCATCTCCTTGCCTCCCCAGGAGCTGATTTCAGGATCAGGCTGCACACGGAGCCATACAGTACATCCTCTTTCTGGGATCCTGACTTTCTTAGCCTTGTGTCTGTGACACGCCTGCTCAATCTTATTGCTCTCAGATGTCCTGCTGCCTGGTGCTGCATTATGTGGCTGCACACACTCAGTCATCGGCAGCTCTTCTGGGAACTGCCAACTGCTTTCTCACAGTCAACCAGCAGGAATCTTGTTGGAATGAAACAAAACAAAAACCGGGTCAGAACTTCTGATTCCCCTCAAAGGGCACATTTCTAGGAAGGGAAGTTGCTAAAGAGACTTCTCTCAGGCTTCTCAACGTTACTGTTGAGACAATAAAGCTCACCATAAGGGGAGGGTGAGGAAACTTTGGGTCCTTGACCTGTCATGTCCATGGACTCTCAACAGCTTGGTTAAGACATCAGCTCAGACCATAAGTCCAGAGTGCCTTAAAGCCTCTTTTTACCCCATCAGCTAAAACTACTGAAGCTCAATTTGGCCAGAGAAATGACTTCTAGTAGATCCCAAACCCCTCAAAATGAGCTGTTACTAAGATAAAACCCGGTTCTAGAAAATGTCCTTGGAAAGTTCCCAGAATCTTTCAGTTGACTTGGAACCCACCAGGCCTGCAGGTCACACAGCAGGCCGCTATTAAACTAGCTGTGGATAACACCCCTGAGGTGTGGACTGTGACAGTGACATTGCCTAGTTACTCTGCAGGGTCTTGAAGCTGCTTTGGCATAACAACCAAAACTAGAGACAACCACTGACTCTTAACTTGGATTCCAAAGTCTAGAAAAATGGGAATCCTTTCTTCCTAATACAGTTTAACAGGAACTCTCGTGAATCTCTGGCAGGAATTTACGCATGTGATATACGCCACCATATTGACAGTGACTCCCAGTGGTGGGATCTTATGGTATGGGCATTGTAGACATTGGACCAAGACACATGTCACAATTAGGACTGCAGCTCATGAGCATGAGGAGCTGACAGGGATCAAAGATGTGGTCAGGCTGCTCACTGACCGTAGGGAATCTTGGAGTCAGCTCAGGAACCCCAAGACCAAGTTCTCAACACAAAGGAGATTTATTTGCCCCAGAAGGACAGAAGGCGGGGAATAAGAGATAAAGGCAAGAGATTGAGGATGAGGGAGAAGGGGAAAGGAATAAGGGAGAGGGGAAGGAGTATTTGTCCTGGGGTGGGACAAAGAGCTATCTCTGGATAGAGAGGAAACATGTGACTGTAGGAAAATGGTGGTTTGTAAAGGTGAAAGGGGAATCCCTGTGTTAGGATGAGGTGTTTAATTTTGATTGGGCATGTTCATTAGGTCGGCCAAAGGGGGCTTTTGGTTGTTGGATTTCAATACTTTAATAGCTGGACCTTGGTAGTTAGCCTCAGGAAGAGGAACTGGACAAATAAGGGAATAGACCTTGGGGCTAGCTTCAGGAGTGTAATCTAACAGTTTTCAGCAAGGCAGAGGAAATGGGGGAGAAGGGCATGGCCTGCCAGAGCCATGTCTGCCACTCGAGCTGGCCAGTGTCCCTTCACTGACAAAGGGCAGGAGCTTTCTATTTCAAGTGTACAGAGTTGCTAAATGGCTTCTACCATGTGACCACTGAACACTTTCAGTGCTGCTGACCGGAATCTAGATATCTTCTAAGTGGAAGACACACCAGATTTCAAAACCTCAGCATGAAAAATAAGAACAGTGATATTCCTTCCTAAATGTGTGCCGTGTGACACTATTTCTGGGGAGACATGAACAAATGTTTACTTACCCCAGATAAAGAACCAATGACAGACCTAAGTATAGACACCATCAAAGTCCAATTTGATGAACAAGTGAGTTTTATTGGGGTTACTTAGAGGAAGATGGGTGAGGGATTACTTATTGGCACAGAAATGACTCAGAGATGTGCATCACCAAAACCCACCCCAGTGTGACAACAGCTCACCAAAGCTGGACACTTGAAGCATACTGCACAGCCTTCAGGCAGCTCAACGGGTTGGAAAGTGTCATTTCCAAGCAACTCGGCCCGCCTCTTCTTGCAGGGGCGTGCACCTCCATACCTAACTAGAAGTGCTGTTTTTAGTTCCAGGACAGCCAGGACAGCACAGATTAACCCTGTCTCAAAAACCAATAATAATAATAACAAATGAACTCAAACTGGCCTCAAACTCACAGAGATCCACCTGCTTCCTGCAGTATCACTGAGCTGTTCTTACAGATTATATATGCTTGGGGAGGGAGGGGGTCTAGTGGATCTTGTCAGTTTCAGGTACTTCCTGATGCCCTGAGATGTTTACCTCTTGATCTTAATGAGCTTCCTTGAAGGGTGGAATGTTTTACCTCTCCTTAGAACAGTGGTTCTCAACCTGTGGGTTTGAGACCCCTGTGGATCACATATCAGATATATTACCAGCCACAACAGGAGCAAAATTACAGTTCTGAAGCATCAATAAAAATAATTTTATGCTTGGGGATTACCATAACATGAGACATTGCATGAAAGGGTCACAGCATTAGGAAAGTTGAGAACCAACCACTCATAGGACATCTTGTTCCACCTCCTAACATCCTATGACTTAAAGAGCTCTCTCTAAGATGGAAGGTTTTCATCTCAGAGGAGAGGGCTGTCCAGCAGTGTTATACTGATGATGCATTAGAGTGATGCTTTGCACATATTTAATTAATTCAGACATCTCATCAGGCCACCTGCTTGTTTTTATTCTCATTAATGAGACTACTGGAAAAATCTAAATTGCCAGTGTTAGTGAGATGGCTCAAGGGGAAAGGTGCTTGCCTGCAAGCCTGACGGCTGGATGGTGGCACCCAGACCCTGAGGGCAGAGGAAGAGAATTGATTCTGGCGCGTTGTCTTCACCTACCACACATGCGGCCTGGTGCTTGTACACACGCAACTGCATGCACACACACTAAATAAATACATGTAAAAAATTATAAAAAATAATAAAATAGAACTACCACGAGGATTATATTTATCTTATATTAATAACCGTGCTCTACCACCTTTTAGAATGATTCTTTTTAAGCTCAGTGTTATTTGTGGGTACTCAGGATCCTGAGTGAATCCCGTGAGCTCATGAGCTCAAAACCAGCTTAAGAAACTATACATAGAGCCTTAAAAAAAATGCCCGGTGCTGGTGGCGCATGCCTTTAATCCCAGCACTTGGAAGGCAGAGGCAGGTGGATCTCTGTGAGTTCCAGGCCAGCCTGGTCTACAGCGTGAGTTCCAGGATAGCCAGGGCTACACAAAGAAATCCTGTCTCAAAAAACAAAATAAAACAAACAAACAAACAAAGACTGCTTCCTAATCTTTTTTCCTCTCAGGTTTTGCCCTCCCTCAAATCTATTGCAGATTTAGTTCAAAAGCCCAAGTTGCAAGATGGGATGTAGAAACCAAGGACTGGGGTTCTCCTCACCTGGAGACAAAACCTGTCCCACAAGGAGATCAGGAAGCCAGAAAGAGCCATGCTTGGGGCACAGGCCTGTAAGTCCCAGGACTCAGGAGGCTGAGGCAGAAGGACTGTGAGTTTAGGTCAGCCTAGGCTACATAAGAGTCCCGAGACAGCTGGAGTAATGCAGCAAGATCTCCATCTTCAAAACATAAAAAAGCCAGAAAAAGAATTAGTGGGAAGGGCCAGTCTAGCAGCCCCCAACACACACACACACACACACACACACACACACACACACACACACACACACGGCCAAGGTTTCCTCCTACCAATATACTCTACCTGCCTCTGATTCAAGATATGGTTCTAGGGGCAGTGGGCTCACGGCCTGCATATTCTATCTCCATTTTTCCATTTGGTGTTCTAGCCTGCCTTCTGCAGCCCTGGGAACTTGTTTTCTGGCCACATCTTCGGCCTTAAATT
This sequence comes from Ondatra zibethicus, assembly GCA_004026605.1. NCBI lineage: Eukaryota > Metazoa > Chordata > Mammalia > Rodentia > Cricetidae > Ondatra > Ondatra zibethicus. The sequence continues at coordinate 92,596 of PVIU01000744.1, forward strand.
GCTTCTTTGGCTGTTTCCTTGGACTGTCTGGACAGGATGTCCCTTCAACACCCCCACCCTCAGGGCTCCATATCTGGAGGTGGGAAAACAGAGAGGCCTGGCTCCCAGAACCCCAGTGCTACCCATTGTCCTTTCTCCTTCCTCTCCTCACCCTTTTTTTTTCCCTTCTCCCTCCCCTTCTCCAGCCCTCCCCTTCCCTTACTCCTCCCCTTTCTCTACCACTGTCTCTTTCCCTCAAGCCTTCCATTTGCACCCAGGACTGAGCTTTTGCAGGTAAGACATGGAAGACCTTTCTGAGTCAGGGGACATCAGCTCTGTGCTGTTTCTGGTGGCACAGGCTCATGAACGGTAAATCTAAGGTGTCTCATGGCAGTTTGGTCTGTCTCTGGCTTCTGTTTACCAGGCAGCATTGTTTCTTGGTTTCTTTTTTGACTTCCATCCTTCCTTAAATTCCTGCCAAAGTAAGCTAACTGACCTCTGGAAATTACAAAAGCATTCAGCCTCCCGGCCAGCTAGTTGTCATGTGGCCAGTGACTTTGTTCAGGTGGTCAAAAATCAGGAGACAGCTTCCCCCTTCGGTAAATGGTGGAGTGTCTGCGGTGGGTATTACAGGACCAGTTTGGGAAGCTAAAGGACAGTTTTTGTGGGGATCGCAGGCCCAGGAAAGAGAAACAGAGAGTAAACAGAGCCATCCCAGTGATAAGAGTGAGGACAAATGAATGAAGGATATTGCTTAACCTCCTTCCCCAGCCTTCTAAAGCATGCTGACTCACCAAGGGAGAAGGAGAGGCCTTTCCCTGTGGTTTCTACTCTGTGCTTCAGCGATTCCCACAGCCCTCCCTGAGAAACCAGCCTGGGAGCTAGGACTGACCAGCTGCTACTGCTGCAGTTCCCCCGCCCCCAATTTCCTTTATTTATTTATCTAGTTAGTTATGCTTATAAATCTTTTTTTTTGGCTGTCACAAGATAAATTTTTAAAGCATTTAAATTTTTTTGAGATTATAATTTAATTATAAACCTTTCCATCTCCTTCTCCCTATTCTCCTTCAAATCACGTCCCTTTTCTCACTAATTGTTATTGTATGCATACATATGTTTTGTGTATACATATCTATTCCCTAATAGAACCTGCTCAGGCCATGTAATGGTACGTGTACATATGTTTCAGGGCGAGCACTTGGCACTGAACAACCAATTGGTGTGCTCCTCCCTAGGGAACACCACCTCGCCCACTCCCAGCCTTCCTCAGTTGCCATAATTCTTTTAGGGCTGAGGACTTTCTCCGGAAGGTCCAGCGTGTTTGCTGGTGTCCTCCTTGTTCGGCTCGCATTTGGGCAGTCATTGTTGCCGTAAAGTCATGAGACTTTACAGGTGTATTCCTGTTACCGGGAGACACAGTCTCATAGAAAACTTCCTAATTCTCTGTCTGTGACAGAATTTCTGCCCCCTCTTCCAAAATGTTTCCTGAGTCTTAGGGTGGTACTGTTTTGTAGACACATGCATTGGAACTAGGCTCCAGAACCTGGTGTTTTGATTAGTTGTGTTTTTCTATACTGCTCCATCTGTTGCAGAAAGTTTCCCTGATGAAGAGAGAGGAGTGTCTTTATCTGTGGGTATAAGGGCACATGTTTATAAATTGTTGGTTGAGATTATGCTGGTTTAATAAATTAGTAGTTTTCTTCCAATAACCATGATTTGATTAGCACTGAGTAATTAGCTAGGTTTCAAGTCCCAGACATTGTTCCCTATTGTTGAGCAGGTCCTAACTCCAATTAGAGAGATGTTGGTTACCACCAAGGTATGTGTGCCATTTCTGCACCCTTAGGGTTATTGTGCCAAGCTGATCATTGATGTGACTCATAGGCATTATAGTTGCTAAGATTATTGGTAGCCTCCCTCATTCGGAAGCTTGCATGGTACCTTCTGGTGTCATGAAAGCCAGTCCTCAGGGAGGGTACGTTCAGGTCAATTCCAGCTCAGGGGTCTCTGGAACGTTTCTGAAGTTGACAGTGTCTTCAGAGATTGGGACTTACCTTCCACCTCTGTGGAAGGGGAGTGGTAACCATGGACATCAGCAGTAGGTTGTATGTTTTACGAGTCTCTTAGATAGCCATGCCCAACAACTCAAAAGAAGACTTCTAATGACTAGTATTAAGGTTTTGTTAGGTGGTCTTTGGCTATTTAAGGGAGCATTGTCAGCTCAGATGAGAAAATTTCATTAAAATTATATATATATATATATGTTTATACATAGAATTGCATGTATCATAGGTGGTTTTTCGATAAATAGTTGAGTACGATTCCTTGTGGCATTTTCATCCATCCTTATTGTCATTGTACCACCTCCCTTCTCTTGTGTATACCTCGTTTCCTAAGGAGCCCCCACACTCCCCAAAGCAAAAGGTTAAAGTACAGGTGAGACCTTAACTGTGGCAAAGAGACATGGTGCCCAAATGACTGATGTCTGAGAAACATTGTCCTAGAAGAAGAAAAGAGCAGAGAGCACTGTGAGCTTCTGTTACTGTTTGTAGTCATTCCTGACTCAGCCCAATGGCATTGAATATTGACTGATTGTGTCTATGCATATGTGCCCATGTGTGTGATGGTCAGAGGTTGATATTGTCTTCTTCAGTTGCTGTGCTACTGAATCTAGCAGATTGACTGGCCAGGGAGCCCTCAGGATCCTCCTGTCCGGCTCTCTGGTGCTGGGATTACAGGCACATGCCTCCACTTCTGGTACCTTCCAGTGGTGCTGAGGGAATCCTTATGCTTGCACAGTGAGCACTGTACAGCTGAGCTGTCTTCTCAGCACCCTCAAATACCACTTAAAAACAAAAACAAGGTCGGGCACACTATAGCAGTGGGAACTCTATAATGAGACCTTGTCTCAACAAACAAACAAAACTGAATGGAGGGAATGACCACGAGCGATGATAGTGGTATAAAGCGAATTGTTTTTCTGATTCTAACTCTGTTGCAGAGCTTTGTTTGGGGTGGTGAATGAGTATTTGATTACGGAAGAACAATACCCAGCGTGAAGCTCCACAGCTTCCTTTCTGAATGGTTAATTTAACTCTACAGAATTTCCTTGAGATGTATAGTTTTAGGATCTGGTTGATTTCAGTGTGTGATTTTTTTTGCAATTTTTTTTAATAATAAAGTTTAATTATAAAAAAGAGACCCTCTTTGTGTGGAAGGGTCCTTTGAACTTTACAGCTATCGGGGAAATGATCTTCAAAAATACAAGAATAAAACTCGGTGCAGCCCGACTTTGGTACCGGGCCAGGATTTCTAGGGTCTGACATCAGATCATTTACTTTAGCAATAGTTAAACACAGCACAATTTGGGAGAAAAGTTTTCTGAAAACAGTTAACTCAGCCCTGTGAGTACAACATCGAAGCTCTTTACAAAACACGCTGGCTTCATCTGTAAGACTGGCTTTTGTTGACGGAGAAACAATGCTGAAGGTAATGGTCTAGGGAGAATGGCTGAGGTAAATGTAACAGCGGGCAGTAAGATAACACAGAAGTCACTTAGGCTGTTTTAAAGTACAAATGGCATCTCTCACAAGGATGAGTTTTATGACCTAGATGTCATGCTCAGGGTTTTAGGGGGAAAGGTCTGGAAGGAGTATAACATAATCAGACAGCAAGGGATCAATCACCAGGTTGTAAGCTGCCTCCATTCCCGGCATCGCAGGGGGAACAGGTTAAATGTCTTTTTCCTTTGAAGGATGCCTGCGAGTTTAACTTCCCTGACTTCTCCAGTGCTTAACTGTTTGCCGAAGCATTCTTTCGCTGTCTATACCTTTGTTAGCTTTGCAGATTCCGGAAAGATAGTGATGGTCTAAGGGAAGAAGGCCATGTTAGCGTATTTTATGTTCCTTCAGAGGATGATGCCAGAGACTTGGTATGACTAGCTATTTGACTTTGGTGGTGTTAGCTGAATGGCTTTTGAGAGTCACTTACTGAAGCCATGGATCCTGAAATGGGTCCTGGTCGCCACCTTTCTTCCCTCTTTTCCACTCTCTCTTCCCTGGTCTCCATGAAGAGACAGAGCTGCTCTGCCGTGCCTTCCCCGAAGTGAAGGATTGAAACCAAGAGGCAGACTAAATCTTTCCTCCCTCACATTGTTCTCTTGCTGCAGTGACAGAAAGGCGAATACATTTAGTGGTGCAGAATCCCACCAACAGCAATGAATTATATTTGTTGTTGAATAACTCCCTGATAAAATTCTTTGGCATGACACTCTCCTGTTGGAGGTAGAGAAATGCAAGAGACAGTGGAGATGGGGGAGAAGGAGAATCCTTCAGTGATGTTTGCTTTGTTGACAATGTCCTTTATCTCTTCAGATAAAGGCAGGATCCTGGACGGTGACCCTGAATCCTGATTGCCTGTCTGTCAGGGAGACACACGTGGTCAAAGATGAATTTGAGCAAAGTAGCTTCTGGCTACTTGAACTATGGAAAAACAGGGCCATTATGAAATGGAAGCCATCCCATCGGGTTGCCACTCCCACATTAAACTGTTGAAGATCAACAGGGAACATCTGGTCACCAATATCCGCAACACTCAGTGTCTGGTGGACAACTTCCTGAAGAATGGCTACTTCTCAGCCGAAGATGCAGAGATCGTGTGTGCCTGTCCCACCCAGCCCGACAAGGTGCGGTGAGGGACACTGGTGCTGACAGTGACTAACCTGGGTTTCTAGCAGCTCTTCCCCTATCCTGGTCCAGGAAATGGGAGGATTTGCTTTACTGGACCAAATTTCACACTGGGGTCTTTGTTTTTGTTGTTATTGCTGCTGCCGTTGCTGCTGCAGTCCCCGCCTCAGCCTCCGCAGCACAGGGAGTATTGATCACAGGTGTGCGTTCACACTGGGCTCTTCGGGTTATTTTCATCCTTGTGCCCCGCTTATGCGTTACAGAAAAGCTTGATTACAGACGTGTACTCATGGTGGGGTCTTAGTAGAACGTAAATGAGCTTCCTGCCAAGCCAGTTTACTTCTGTTTGAGGCTGGAACAAACCCTTCCATTTCAGCTCTCCCTGTAGTGAATGTTGATACCTGGGCCAACTTGTGCTTTAAATGAGTAGGCGAGAAAGAGCATGGCACTCAGTGTCTCAACACCCCAAGGGCCCAGAGGCACCCACAAAGCCAGATTTAGAAGTGACTGCCTCCCTAGGTGGGACCCCATTGAAGACTTTCCCACGCTATAAATGAGGAAGTAGAACCATCAGTTCCCTAAGCTTGGGAGTATGGTCTGAAAACTAAGAGAGTCCCCCAAGTCTCTGGATAGAAAAGTGAAGTGCCTATTTGAGATGAGGCAGGGAGGGGCTAGAGACACCCAAAGAACTTCTAGGGGGGCCCACAACACACTGGTATGATTTGGCTTCCTCTCTTGACACTCCCCTTTCTTGGCTTTTCGAGACAGAATGCCCCTCTAGGTTAGGTTGAAACTCTAATCCCCCTGCCTCAGTCCTCCGAGTGCTAGGACTTAGGTGTGTGCCACTATATACAGCTCCCCATTGCTTTGCCTGTGTTTTTAATAAGAAGGCCAGTTTGAACATGAGGTTTGATGGGAGTGTGTTACCCTCCTGCAGGGTAGCCCAGATACCCAACTGCAGGGTAGCCCAGATACGCTCCTTCCTCTTGTCTCTAGGGTGACTACCCCCTAGCACACTTGTCCCTAGATGACAGTGACATGAGGTTAGGAGGGAAAGTCCACAGCTGGAGGGCTTTTCCCATGTCTCTTCTGTTTTTAGGCTCACAGATGCTTCCTGGCTTCTTATTGCCACGGTGATGAATTCTTGCTAATGAGGCCCACTTTGCAGATTCTGTGCTGGCTCTTCCATTGACTGTGCAGATGGTCAGGCCATTGCTACAGTACTAGCACCTGGAGCCCCGAGCTGAGCGCCCCCTGGGATCCTTTTGACAGGGAGATGCCCCTCACACCAACTCACGATCTTGATGTTTGTGCCATCCATAGGTCCGAAAAATTCTTGACCTGGTGCAGAGCAAAGGTGAGGAGGTGTCTGAGTTCTTCCTCTACGTGCTACAGCAACTCGAGGATGCTTATGTGGACCTCAGGCTGTGGCTATCAGAGATCGGCTTCTCCCCTTCCCAGCTCATTCGGAGCAAAATTATCATCAATACTGACCCAGGTAGGAGTCAGCCCCAGCAGGACTACAGGCATGGGTATGAAGGAAGGCACTGGGGTCTGGAAGCGCTATCATACTGTGGCCCAGGTGGGTATAAAAATGTAACCAGCAAGGCCAACTTGGCTGCCTGGGCTCTACCTCACAGAGCAAGCCCCAGTGCTCCTTCCATTTTGGAAAGAAGAGATGGTCTCTGGCACCAGAGTGCAGCCTAGGTCATTGCAACTGAACCAAGCACAGGGAGCTTGTCTGCTTCCTTTGGCTTGCTTTGGTTCTGGGGATGGAACCCCAGGCCTTATGCATGCTAGGCCAGGGCCTTACCATGGTTATACACCCCAGCCCCTCTCATCTGGTTTATTTAGGAGCCCCGGGAATTGTGGAAGGCCTTAGCTCTGAGTGCTTGTGCACTCAGACATGACAAATAGCACAGTTTTGACACTATTTTTTTCATTTTAAAGTTTGTTCTAGGTGGGCTAATATGTCACTCAGTGGTGATATATTTACCTAGCGCATATAGGCTCTGAGCTCAACCTCCAACATACAAATAATAATAAAGAAAAATACCTTTTCCGAAAACAAATTCTAGGCGAAGTTCTTTGGTTACTCAGGATCCAGTCCATATTTCCAAAGTACTGTGGACCTCATGAGTTGACAGGTTAGCTCCATAATTTTTATGGCACAACCTACACCCGTTGAGGCACTGTGCTGGCTACTGAGGATGCAGCAATAAGTAGGGATGGAAGGTGACTGTCTTCCGGGACTTCGCAAGGCGACCAGGATGGCAGCAGCGGAAGGTGCAAGTGATGAGGGCAGAGTCTGCTCTGGGAGGGGCCACCTGTCCTTACTCTCTCAGCTTTGCAACAGCCACGGGGGGCGAAAGCAACAAGTACCCCACACTCCAATTTTTAGACTCCACTTTGACCTGGTGTTTTAGTCACTTTACATCTCTGTGACAAAATGTCTCAGAAAGCAACTTTAAAAAAGCCAAGCTTTGCTTTAGTGTCTCAGTGCATGGCTGGCAACTCCTTTGCTGCGTGCCTGAGAGGGGCTAGGACATTATCGTGGCAGTGCCTGGCGGAGAACAGCTGCTCCCAGCAACAGTGAGAGACAGCAAGGGAGCTGGGGACAAGATACAGTGTCAAAAGGCATGCCACCGTGACCTGACTCTTCCAGCTAGACTCCATCTCCTAGGTTCTGCTGCTTCCCAACAATTCCATTAGATTATGAAGCAATCAGTGGGTTAATCTTAGGGAGGGCAGAGCCTTCAGGATCCCATCACTTCCCCAACGCTCACTGACTGGCCCTGCCATTGGCCTTCAGGGTCATACAGATTTAAGACATTACAGTTTAGAAACAGAAAGAAAGGGCCTTCCCAGAGAGTGAGTGTTTAGGGAGAAAAAGGCCAACCAGCAGTGCCAAGGCTGAGCTTGCTCCTGTCGCCCCAGAGGTGCCAGCTGTCCTTAGCCAGCCTCTCAGTGACACTGCTCCCTCCTTCCTGCCTGTTTTCATCCCCTGCCCGTGTGTGTGTGTGTGTGTGTGTGTGTGTGTGTCTGTCTGTCTGTCTGTCTGTCTGTGGTAAGGTATTTAGTCCCAGGGTGAGTGGTTCTTTCAAAGGACTTCTCGGTTGGTTCCTTTAGCCATCACCGACTTTAGAGGGTAGTTCACTCTACAGGACACCAACATACATGACAGATTCATATCATAGGTTTTCATATGTCTGAAATGTCCAGAAAACACACGTTTATAAAGAAATGAAGTCCTCCGCAGTGTCAGTGTCTGGAGTTGGGACAGAACAGAGGCTGGCTGCAGATCAGCGCAGATACTTTGGAAGGGTGATGGATATTTCATTTTAGAAATATAGTAGTATTTACTGAATTTTATTAATTTACTAAAAATTAATTGACTAGGGTGTAATGCAATTTATAAAATTTTTGTAATATAAATTATTATGAGTTATAACCAAAATAAGCTATACAGTACCATTAGCGGTAAACTTTTTTAGTGGGGATTTGTGTTCTGGGCAGATCCACGTAAGCCCAGGTTGGCCTTGAACTTTTTTTCTTCCCCAAGACAGGGTTTCTTTGTGTAGGCCTGGCTGTTTTGGATCTCACTCTGTAGACCAGGCTAGCCTCAAACTCACAGAGATCCACCTGCCACTGAGTGCTGGGATTAAAGGCCTGCAGCACCACTGCCCGGTGGCCTTGTCCTCTTGATGCTCCTGCCTCAGTCCCCTAAACACAGAGACTACAAGGGTGTGACACCGCACCCATCCCTCTTTGCAAATGTCGAACAATCAATCGGACTAAGTTCATGGGAAAAGCTATAAAGGAATCTAGAAGTATGCATATGGGTATCTGATTTTTGCTAATTGAATAATTTAAATTCAAAAACTATTTTAAAGGAACATGTAGAATGCTTTTTTATTTGCCGTTAAGTCCCATTTTTTTGTGGTTCAGGTGTGCTGGGAGCATGGAGATAACAGGAACAGGTTATGGTATCTCTGCCCCTTGTGGTGCCTGGGGCTCACTCTTGGGGTGAGCATCTATGACTCAAGGTGCTCACCCTGGGGGCCAGGGGTTGCACCTGTTATAGCTCAGCATATTTAGTTGGGATGTTTGAGGCCAGCCACAGAGCCTCTGTAAATCAGATTAATGTCCAGTCTTGTATTTTATAACTAAAAGTTTTGGCATACAGTTTTGTCAGACCCCACTTCAAGAACCAAATAAAGGCTGGAGTAATTTCCCCCTATACAAGACTTTTGGGGACTGACTCTGCCATTCAAACAGGACTGTGGGCTGCTGTGGGGCAGCAGAGCTGGCTGGCCTGGCCCTCGAGTATGAGTGGCTTCTGTCTTTAGAGTTCAATGACAACATTGTGCATAGGAACAAGGGAAGCCTGTCTCAGACACTTGACCTGGAGGAGCCTGCAACCCTCCAGCTGGCTAAACCTGAAGCCAAGCAGACCGGAAGGCCGACCCTTAAATTCTGAGATACTGACTCTTTGAGGCCCTGGGGGGGGGGGTCCTATTAAAGGAGTAAACGACTTGGCTCAGGATCTGGGCTGTGGGTTTGTTTGCTTACGTGCTTGCCTCTCTGTCCCTAGCCGCCTTGTTTAATGCATCTACTCCTTGTCCCCTCACCTGGTTGCCGGGAAACACTCTTCCCCGCTCCAGTGAGCAGGTACACCCAGCAGCTGCGACACCAACTGGGCCGCGACTCCAAGTTCATGATGTGCTACGCCCAAAAGGAGGACCTGCTGCTTGAGGAGACTTACATGGACACACTCATGGAGCTAGTAGACTTCAACAACCAAAACCTAGGCAGCCTGGGAGGCCTGGACTGCCTGCTGGATCACAGCACCGGTATCCTCAACGAGCATGGCGAGACTGTCTTCGTGTTTGGGGACGCGGGAGTGGGCAAGTCCATGCTGCTGCAGCGGCTGCAGAGCCTCTGGGCGTCTGGCAGGCTGACCTCGGCAGCCAAGTTCTTCTTCCATTTCCGCTGCCGAATGTTCAGCTGCTTCAAGGAGAGCGACACGTTGTGTCTGCAGGACCTGCTCTTCAAGCACTTCTGCTACCCAGAGCAGGACCCCGAGGAGGTGTTCTCCTTCCTGCTGCGCTTTCCCCACACGGCGCTCTTTACTTTTGATGGCCTGGATGAGCTGCATTCGGACTTCGACCTGAGCCGCGTGCCGGACAGCTGCTGCCCCTGGGAGCCAGCGCACCCACTGGTCCTACTGGCCAACCTCCTAAGCGGGAGGCTGCTCAAGGGTGCCGGCAAGCTGCTCACTGCCCGCACAGGCGTCGAGGTCCCCCGCCAGCTCCTGCGCAAAAAGGTGCTGCTCCGGGGTTTCTCCCCCGGCCACCTGCGCGCCTACGCCCGCAGGATGTTCCCGGAGCGCACAGCTCATGAGCATCTGCTGCAGCAACTGGACGCCAACCCCAACCTCTGTAGTCTGTGCGCCGTGCCGCTCTTCTGCTGGATCATCTTCCGCTGCTTCCAGCATTTCCACACAGCCTTTGAGGGTTCATCGCAGCTGCCAGACTGCGCCGTGACCCTGACCGATGTCTTCCTGCTGGTCACTGAGGTGCATTTGAACAGGACACAGCCCAGCAGCCTGGTACAGCGCAACACGCGCAGCCCAGCTGAGACCCTGCGTGCAGGCTGGCGCACGCTGCACGCGCTGGGCCAGGTGGCTCACCGAGGCACCGACAGAAGCCTGTTTGTGTTCGGTCAGGAGGAAGTGCAGGCATCAAAGCTGCAGGAGGGGGATCTGCAGCTGGGCTTCCTGCGGGCTCTACCAGACATGGGCCCTGAGCAGGGCCAGTCCTATGAGTTTTTCCATCTCACGCTCCAGGCCTTCTTCACTGCCTTCTTCCTGGTGGCAGATGACAAAGTGGGCACCCGGGAGTTGTTGAGGTTCTTTCGAGAGTGGACGTCTCCCGGGGAGACACCAAGCGCGTCCTGCTATCCTTCTTTCTTCTCCTTTAGGTGCCTGGGTGGCGGCAGCCGGTTGGGCCCTGATCCTTTCAGGAACAAAGACCACTTCCAGTTCACCAACCTCTTTCTATGCGGGCTGCTGGCCAAGGCCAGACAGAAACTCCTTCGGCAGCTGGTGCCCAAGGCTATCCTGAGGAGGAAGCGCAAAGTCCTGTGGGCTCACCTGTTTGCCAGCCTGCGCTCCTACCTGAAGAGTCTGCCCCGGGTCCAGAGTGGAGGCTTTAATCAGGTGCATGCCATGCCCACATTCCTGTGGATGCTGCGCTGCATCTACGAGACACAGAGCCAGAAGGTGGGGCGCCTAGCCGCCAGGGGCATCAGTGCGGACTACCTCAGGTTGGCCTTCTGCAATGCTTGCTCTGCTGACTGCAGCGCCCTGTCCTTCGTCCTGCACCACTTCCACAGGCAGCTGGCCCTCGATCTGGACAACAACAACCTCAATGACTATGGCGTGCAGGAGCTGCAGCCTTGCTTCAGCCGCCTTACGGTGATCAGGTGAGGCTGCCAGCTGAGATGGGTGAGGAAAACAGAGAGGCTCTCTTTTGGTCTACCTGGTGGCTACATTCCGACCCAATATGGCTGCCCAAGGTAGCGCCAGCCAACTACTTAGTATTGTAGCCAGAAGGAATCCCGAGAGGGACAGGTCCCATTTTTATTTTTTTTCCTTTAGTACTGGGGTTTGAACTGGAGGCATCACACATGCCACACAAGAACACGCCCAACAGTCTTTAAAAGCCATTGCCAGTGATAGAACTTCTTAGATTTCTTTAGGTAGGACTTAATTGTGCCGAGCTGGAAAAGAGGAGGGGAGCGCAGGGGATTGTGTTGCTAAGAACACACAGATACTGGAAGGACCTGCCATGTCGGGATTGAATGAAAGAATGAATTAAAAGGGAGGATGGTGACTGCTCCCAGGTATGGTAGAGAAGAGGGTTTATTGTAGATATGAAGGAAAGCATAGACTGAGGCAGAGACATCTGGGAGAGTCCAGAGTGGACATGACCAGCAGATCAAGCCAGGCCTTGTGAGAAGCAGGGTGGGGAAAGCCAGGAGACTAAAGGGCCAAAATGGCAAAAAATATATATTAAAAAAAAGGGACCAGTGTCGCCAAAATCGCCAAATTATATAGGGAAGAACAGCTGGGGGGAGTGGTGTAGCTTAGCCCCCTGGACTAGAGAGTTTAGGGGATGGGGAGGGTATGTCAGCCAGGAGGACCTGGCATCTAGGGTCCACTTTGATATGTTAATAGGGCATCTCAGCCATTTGTCCTGGGTTTGAGACCTAACAGGGATGGCTCTGCAGTGTGTACCTTGTGCTTGCATCCAGTCTCATACCGTAGGGGACAGGTCCTGAGAGGCTGCCCTTATCTTTGTGATGTGGCTTAATAAAGAAGCCTTTTCTGTTCTCTCTTTAATTGTCGTGGATGTCAGCTTTGGGGTCAAACTTAGCCCATGGCTTGTGCTTTTAAATAAAGTTTTATTGATGCGCAGCCACACCTGCCGTTTCTGGGTTGTTTCACCCTGTAGGGTTGAACAGTTATGTTTGGCCCAGCAGCACAGCCTTCAGCCTTTTCCAGCCAGTCTTGGTGTAGAAAGTCCGCTGCCCCACCCACCCCAGTCCAGTCGCCTCGCCTCGTGGGTTCCTGCTCTCACCTTGCTTCTCAGTTACTTTCTTTCTTGAAGGTCAGGGTAGCTTGTTACAGAGATTGCTTGGATGGGTAGGGGTGGAAAGAGAAAGAAAAGGGAGAAAGCGGGAAGGGGGAGAAAAGGCTATTGGGAGCTCAGTGGTACCCTTGCCTAGCATGCCTCAAGTCCTGGGTTCTACCCCTAGAACTTTGTATGAATTATTTACCTAATAAATACATACACACATGCACATTTTGCTCACGAGAAGCAAATTCTAGAGAATTTGCAGTCTGTGACTGGCCCCTGACCTACAGGGAAGCAGTCCCAGAGGCCCCGTTTTCCTGTTCTTCTATATGCCTGCTCCCAGCCTGGCCTGCACAGGCAGCATTTGCACTGGGAGAAGCTGGAGAGGGTTGCTGCCAAGACAGAAAGCAACCGGTTCCCAGAAAGCAACCGGTTCCTCCTGAGACTTCCAACTCAGAGCTGCTTTCAAAGAGCAGTTTCCCTGGGCAGCAGGATGCCAGGCCTCCTCCTGCATCTGAGGTGTGTCAGTTCTAGTGGGGACTATCCTGCCCTGTATTTTGCAAGTTATCTCATGTCCTTACTCCACTCCTAAAATGCAAAGGTACTCCCAGTGGCAGTGATCCCTAAAGGTGGTCCCTCACGTTTCAGACCCCATGACCCGCCCCCCACTGTGCTCAGAGGATGGAGAAGTCACACCCAAACGCCAGATGTTGAAGATAGCTGGAAGTAGCTGGCTGCAGATACCCTTATTAGCCTCTGTGACCCTTTGGCTTCAGGGCTGAGCTGCAGCCTTGTTGCTGGCAGTGGTCCCTAAGCAGCTGGATTCTTTTTTTTTTTTTGAGACAGGGTTTCTCTGTAGCTTTGGAGCCTGTCCTGGAACTAGCTCTTATAGACCAGGCTGGCCTCGAACTCACAGAGATCCGCCTGACTCTGCCTCCCGAGTGCTGGGATTAAAGGCGTGCGCCACCACCGCCCAGCTGGCAGCTGGATTCTTAAGCTGAGTACTTCCTCTGAAGTTCCTCTGCTCTGACTGGCAGTTGTCTTTACTGGTGTGTTTTAGACTCAGCGTCAACCAGATCACTGACACAGGCGTGAAGGTGTTGTGTGAGGAACTGACCAAGTACAAGATCGTGACATTCCTGGGGTAAGTCTTGCTGGAGGATATTGGTCCTGCTACCTTGTCACCGTTCTAAGCAGCAGAAAATTGGCAGCCATGTGGTCCACTGGTGACAGAAACATGCCAGTGCTGGCTTCGTATGGCCTCAGCGTCCCGCGTGCTGGGGTTACAGGCATGCACCACCACACGTGACTCCGGGTTCTGTTCTGGGCTCAGTTCTAGGTAGAATTGGAGCTAATCACAAATGCTTGCGGAGCCCCAGCTTCCTTACTTGTAAAACTGGGACCCAATCCAGGCAAGCTATTTTGGAGGCTACAAAGAGGAAGTATGTGGGGATAGGTTTTGTAGATGCTAAGATACCTGTCTGTACATTAGACTTGACTACTTTGGATCTACTCCTACGTCCAGGGCAGGAGCATATATATTGAATAGTAGTGGCACAGCCAAAGGGGTCCTAGGTAATACCCTCCTCGAATACTTCAATAGTGCCGCAGAAAAATAAATGAATACTCAAACCAGGTAGTGCTAAGTAAAGGCCACTCATAGACCCAAGTCAGTTGCTAAATCAGTTACATGGAGCTTTGAGTTTGGGAGTTTGAGTGAGGGCGCGTGGCCCCATGGCTGCTGCTGCTCTTGTCCCTGGAGCAGTTGCTGAGTATTCCTGGACCACGGGAGCATGAGGACTCGTAAGCAAAATGTCCCATGCTCCCCTCTGTTATGCATGACGAGTGATAGTGGAGAGAAAACTTACTGCTTTTCTGGTCTTATTTTTCAATCATTCTGATTGAAAAAAAAAAAAAAGAAGAAGGACACAGGACTTAACTCTTCAGAAAACCTAAATCACCACCAGCTGCGTTTACTGAGCATTGTGTGCCGGGCTGTACATAACGGCGTATGCTCCCTGTGACCATGGGGCGGAGGGGTGTATGGATTCAGCATAGAAGGGCAGTAAGGGAGCTGGCTTTGGAGCCAGGCTGATGCAGAGCCCAAACTCTGGTCTCTGTGAGTTCCCCCTTTCAACTTAGACAGTGGAAATCAGTAGGCAGCGTGTACTCACTATAGGAGGAGGTGTTCTGTGACACTGGGACTTACAAAGGCCCCTGGCTGTGCTTTCTTTCCAAGTTTATACAACAACCAGATCACTGATATCGGAGCCAGGTATGTGGCCCAAATCCTGGACGAATGCAGAGGCCTCACGCACCTTAAGTAAGTAAGTGGGGAAGGGCTGGGTACTCCTTAGAGGTTTGTTTTCTTTACCAATACTTGGATCACCTTTTCCATTACTGGAAGAACCAGTGTCATCATAAAGAGGTCTCACTCTAAAGCCTCTGCCAGCCCCATGGCCATACTAGTCCAGCTGGCCAGATGTGCTCATCTTGTGGAGGAAACATGACCCAGTGTGGGGTTTGGCTGTTGGTGGCAGTGGAGAATTAGCTCTTTAATCTCCCTAGCTACTGGCTGGAAGGAAGGGTTGTATCTGTTGCCCTTTTGGGGATACCAGACAAAGATCCTCTTCTCCCGGGGAGCTTGATCCTTGGCCTTGCCGTAGATGTGCCCCTTCAGGCTGACGATCATCCAGTCCTCTTAGTAATGGAAACACTCACCTTGACCATTGTCAATAAATGTGGGCATTCTCAAGCCTACTAAAGAGAGTGGTAGTCCTGGGGTCACTTGGAGAACCCCAGGAAAGGCTCCAATGGTTGACTACCAGCAGAGATCATGGGCTACCTCACAGGGTAGACACTGATGGCTGGTCCCAGGCTGTGGGTCCCTCTCTGAGAGGAGGCCCCAGGCATGGATATATGTGTGCCAGGAACAAGATCACACTGGCAAAAAAAAAAAAAAAAAAAAAAAAAGCCTAGGCGGGCTCCGTGTGGGGAAGAAGAAGGGTGGCCTGCTGTGGAGCCCCTCCCTATACAGAGGCTAACCATGCATGTCTCCCCCTGCAGACTGGGAAAAAACAGAATAACAAGTGAGGGTGGGAAATGTGTGGCTCTGGCTGTGAAGAACAGCACCTCCATCGTTGATGTTGGGTAAGTAGAAGGGACACCCTACACACACACACACACACACACACACACACACACACACACACACACACACAGTGTATACAGCCTGCTGTCTGTGCGGGCACTAGCTGCTCTTCTGGACATTAGTGTGCCAGAAGGACCCTGGGACTGGCAACACAGACACCCTGATGGCTTCTGCATGAAAAATGGGTGGGAAGTCTGACAACAGGGACTGCACACACTTTTAATTACTTATTTAGAAATCAGTGTCATTGTGACTGGGACACAGGAGCCTAGCTTTCTGTGTTCACTGCTGCTAGACATTGGTCTTGTTTTTAAGAATTTACTATTCTCTGGTTAGCTTTTTTTTAAATATTAAAAATTATGGTAAAATTCACATGATATAAACTCAACCACCTTTCCCATGTTTAGTTCCTAGGCATCCAAACCCAAAGTTGAATATATCACAGAGGGTTGGTTTGGTTTTTTTTGGGGGGAGGGGGTAATGGCTTATTTTACTTACATGACACCCCCCAAGGGTCATTCCTGTTGTCACATGGGAGAGTTCCCTTCCTTTCAGGCTGACCATCCTCAGGATATCTGCATTTCATTTTGCTCATTGGTTTCTCTGTCACTGGACACCTGGAACACTGTTGATGGCCTTGGGTACACAGACATCCCTGCTAGATCCTGCTCGTACTTTCTGCTGATCTGCCTGTCTGTGCTCGAGGTTGCTGCTCCTATCAGGGCTCTCTGTAACTGGGAGCCCAGGGCAGGCTGTTTGTGCAGCTGCAGGCCGGGGCCAAGGTCATCCCTCTGGGAGTTGCCTATTGAAAATGAATCAAGAGGGGCAACTGACGTCAGATGGGGATGTGTAACAGTCCATTGCTTGCCTCTGCTTTCAGGATGTGGGGCAATCAGATTGGGGATGAAGGGGCAAAGGCCTTCGCAGAGGCATTGAGGGACCACCCCAGCCTGACCAACCTCAGGTAACATGCCTTCTGAGAGGTGGGCTCCCGGGGCCCAGGGAGGGGCTGCTGGGAGGGGGGTGGCTGGCTTTCCTACTGGGGCAAGTTTGATTGGCACATGACTTCTCTTGTTCAAGTTTTTCTCTGTGGGTGTGAGGCATGCAATGAGGTGCTTAGCTCAGCGAAAAACAGGGAGACTTGGGACACCTGCAGTCCCTCCGCCATCTTGATGCACACCGTTTGGAAGAGGAGTTTTAAAGCCCAGACCAAACCAGAGGGACACTAGCCCCTTTGCTGCCTTTCCTCTTTCTGAGATAATGAACAGCCTTCCGTTAGTACCCTGGCCTGATTCCATCACCTTGGAATCTTGGAGTGTAGGCTCTACCATGGAAGGGGGTTCAGGACTTTCCAAGGTCTTTTCATGGGCTTCTGAAACTTTCAGGTGATCTGAGTTGCCCAGTGAATGCCCTCCTACATACAAGCCCGGCACAGTCCACTTTGGGAGCACCAGGATTCCTTGGCCTTCAGCTCATATGCCAACCCCCGAATTCTGTCTTTGTTTTCCACCTGGTCTTTTCAGAAACAGCCTTAAGGCTGCCCTCACACTCTTAGGCTACAAAGCCCAGGCTACTATGGGCCAAACACTCTGCTTCCTGCCTGGGTCTGTGTCTAGACAGGAACTTCCCAGATGCCTGAATGTTGAAGGCAAGGCCCCCTGTGGATGTGTCTGTAGTAACCCACCCCTTGTGTTTTTCTTTCTAGTCTGGCATCCAATGACATCTCCCCTGAGGGAGGGAAGAGCCTTGCACAGGCCCTGAAGCACAACACCACTCTGACAATATTCTGGTAACTTCTTGAGTCATTTCCAAGGGTTGGATTGGGTTGTGATTCCCAAAGTTATGGAATCTAAACTGAAAAGCGCGTCTCCATTATAAAGGGGAATTAAATTTTCCCCAGCCATTTCCCCAAACCCAGGACTAACACAAGGATGAAGCGGACTTTGTCACCCTCGGCTTCTGTAAAGGTGCCAGAAATCCCCTCAAAATGCTCTCACCCAGGCCCAGATTTTGTGGACCTTGTCCAAAATACCCACATCCCCCTCTCGCATGGCCGTTCACCCATGCAGCCGCCTCTTACCATGTGCACACATTACGATGTGCCCCAGATGGTCTGTCACTAGAAACCTGGAATTCTTATGCTTTGTCTTTTCTGGTAGGTCATTTAATCCTTCGTTTTTCCTTAGCTTTATTTGTGAGCAACTTGCAATATTCCCTGTGTGTCATCCTCTTGCCTCCCGGTGCTCATTAGATCTTGCTAACCTAGTATTAGTTACTTATCTTGTTGCTATGACAACATACCTGATAAAAGTCACTCAAGGAGAGAAGGAATTTACCCTGGCTCACAGTTTGTAGCTGCCATTCATCCCGATTGGGAAGGCAGGGCAGCAGAAACATGAAACAGCTGTTGATGCTGTCGGGACTCAGAGAGATGAATACTGATACTCAGTTTGCTTTCTTTCAATTGGCTGTGATGTTTGTGCCCATGGAATGGTGCCATCCACATCTACCTCAGTTAACCCGAGCTAGAAACCCCCTACAACTTGCAGAAGTTTGTCTCCTCAGTGATTCTAAGATCCTGGCAAGTTACCATCAGTATATACCATTACACACAGTTATTGAAAATCCCATCTTATGCCTAGTGTAGTGGAGAACACTTGTAGCCCCAGCATTCAAAAGGCTGAAGCTGGGAGGATTGCAAGTTTAGCACCAGCCTGGCCTTTGTTGTGAGAGTCTGATTCAAACAATAATGCAAATCATCTTTTTGAGAGTCCTGACACTAAATCTGTTGCCATGAACTAATTTTTAATTATTTCCCTTCCAAAATGTTAACATTTTTAAATAACATATACTTTTTAGAAAAAAATGTGCAGATGAAAATCTGAAAAGTAGGAGAAGGAAGTACTTCTCATGGTTTTCAAATACTACTGGTCTCCTCCAGATGTTTGTACGTTCAAATGTGTATAAATAGAGTAGCATTTGTCTATTACAGTTCTTCACTATGCATTGCAGTTTGGACATGTCCATTCCAGACAGGATGTCTTGCTGCCACACTGCTGGCATTTTGGCTGTTGCTGGGGCTGCCCAGTGCATTAGATGGTGTATTGAAGCATCCCTGGCCTCTACCTGTTAGATGCTAGGAGCACCTCAAATTGTGAAGGCCGAAAGGTTTCCCTCCAGGCACTGTTAAGTGTCCATGGACAGCAAAACCACCCTGGTTGAGAGCCACTGCTCTGCATGGACAAGAATGCAAAATTTTTAGTGCAAGCCATGGGTCCTTCTGCACCTTTCACACGTGTGGATTCATCCCACAGCAAGTTGGTCTCCTGAGCACCCTAGCACGGCCTCCTTATTTATTCTCTTATTGTCTCTAAGGCACAATGCACCTTTGAATGGATGCTTGCTATTTCATCAGTTTCTTCTGTTGACAGGTACCTAAAATAGCCCATATTTTGCATTATGAGCACAATACCCCGGTGTGTGTTGCAAGGTCTAAACATTTGTTACACATCGTTTTCCTTTTCAGCACCGAGGTTCAAGCTCAGGGCTTTGGGCAGGTTGGCCAAGAGCTCTGACATTGTGCTATATTCACAGCCTTTCAATTTTTTTTAAATTTCAAAATAGAGCCTTATTAAGTTACCTGGGCTGGCCACAAACTCACAATCCTCCTGTCTCTGCCTCTGAGAAGTTGGGATTACAGATGCCAGATGCCACTGTTTTTTTTTTTTTTTGTTTGTTTGTTTTTTTGCTTCGATGAACATCTTGCAACATCAGGGTGAATTTCTAGTCTAATGACTATTAATCAAGTGAAATATATCTTTTAAACAGTGCCAATTCTACTGCTGTCTTCTTCTTTCACCCACCGGAACAGGAAGGTCCTCTGCTGTTGACATCTGGGAGCTTCGATGCTTTGTCTCATCTGCTGCCGGGTGTAGAGCAATCAAGAGGCTTCCCGAGTTTGTCATGGGGTCCTTGTCCTTCACAGTAGCTTCAGAGAACAGCTGAGCATGGTTCACCATGCAGGGGTTTTCCAGGTCTCCATGGTGACCTGGGCAGTGTGCTGTCAGTGGCATTCAGTGGTTTAGGGGCTGGATGCTGACCTGGAGGCTGACCTGCAGGCACTGGCTCTTTGTATTGTGGGTCCTTTGCTTCCATAAAATCCAAGGTCTCTGTCTAGGTAAGGAGCCACACTGCAGGAAGGTGGGCAGGAAACAGCTCAGGGAAGGATTGACTAGAAGCTAGTGCTCTTATATGAGTTTACCTGCCTGCCATCATGCAGGATTTCAGTGTAGACTAGGAGCCTGGCCTCAGCATGTGATGCAGGTCTTGAGGGAAGGCCCTGAACGGCCTCTATGAACCCATAAACAACATCTGTCCATCAGCACTCCTGACTCAACATTTCCTCTCTTCTAGGCTGACCAAAAATGAACTTAATGATGAGGCAGCAGAGTGCTTTGCTGAGATGCTGAAAGTCAACCAGACACTGAAGCACTTATGGTAACTCATGGGGCTGGGGCCTGGACTCTGCTTCCCTGCACAGTCTTTGTGATGAAATCCACATACATCCCACCCTTGATAGATGGTTTTTGTTTTCTTTTCTTTTGTTTTGTTGTTATTTTTTTCCTGGGTGGTGTTGGTACATGACTTTAATCCCAGCACTTGGGAAGGGCAGAGGCAGGTGGATCTCTGTGAGTTCCAGTCCAGCCTGATCTACAGAGTGAGTTTCAAGAAAGCCAGAGCTACACAGGGAAACCGTGTCTCAAAAAACAAACAAACAAAAAAAAAAAAAAGGAAAGTTTAGAGGTTTCTTGTATCACAAAGCTGTACTGCTGTGACTGTGTAGGTCCAGACCGTGTTTGCTGTCCTCCCCAAGCCCTGTTCTGCCATCTCTGTGCCCTGGTGACAGATTTCTGACTTTTGTCTCAGTTGTGGGCATTTCATAGAAATGGAGCCATTCAGCCTGACCTTTCATCTGTGCTCATTAGCACAGCTCCCAAGGTTAACCAATGCATGACAGGCATGCAGGGGATGGAGATGCCTTTGCTCATCACCAGTTGATAGATATTGGACCATTCCTTCTTCCTAACTATTCTGACTGGTGCTTCTCTGAGCGTTCACACACATGATTTTGCAAGGGCGCATTTTCGTCTTGCTTCTGTACATATGTGAGCACCGACTTGCTGATCGCATAGGGAGCAAGCGTGTTTGGCTTTCTGAGGGAACTTCACACAGCTTTCCAAAGTGGAAGCCAGCACTGTGAGGACCACTTTCTCCCCATTCCCACCAAAGTTGCGTCTCCTTTTTTTTCCCCCCAGTGGATCATTTGTTGATTTGTTTGCTTTCTTTTTTTAAATGTGATTTATTTTTAATTTCATAACTATATATTTATTTGTTCTTTGAGCAAAGTGCCAATTATCCTCTCTTGTTCTTTTTCCTTCCCAGAGAATCTCTTCTTCCTCAGTTTTCCTCCTTTCGTGTTGTATGCGTGTGTGCACAGGTGTGTGTGTGTGTGTGTGTGTGTGTGTGTGTGTCCCTCTGTGTTTAATTATGCTTGCTGGCAAGAGCATGAGTGGAGGGTTACTTACTAGAGCTGGGCACTACTGACTGTATCACTGAAGAATATCACTCCCCATTCTCCTGCCCATAGCTTCTGTGGGAGGAGTGGGTCTCATAGCCCCTTTCCCAGCCATGATGGAATGTTGCTGGTCCCGTCTTGTGCAGACTGCCACGGCTTCTGCGGGTTCATGGGTGCGACAGCCATGTCACGTCCAAAAAACAATGCCCTCTCCGCCTTCCAGCTCTCACGCTCTCCCTGACCACAATGCTCCTAAGCGTCAGAGGGACCGTATGTACGTCCCGCTGCACTCAGTGGCCACTGACCAGTTATAAAACTCTACACTAAGAGTCACCTGCCACAAAAGTATTGTCTGTCACCAAGGCCAAGTGCAGCATTATTCTATGGGTACAAACATAAATATGGAGAGGATAGTTTGACATCGTGTCTATTAGCAAGACAGCATCGGCAGCTTCTCCAGAGGCTCTGTTGCCCCTCTTAGAGTATAGCCGTATGGTAAGTATGAACGCACACTGTGCTTTTGATTGTCCTCACGAGCCAACAATGTTGAACATCTTTTCACACACCTCTCTCTTCGTGGGCACCTATCATTGATGAATATCTCCATACCCTTAGCTCATTTAAAAACTCAGTTATCTGTCTACTTATTGTTGGGCTGTAAGAACGGCAGTGTGCTAGACATTTTGTACATAGGTTTGTAGGCATCGTCTCCTTCCTCTGGACTTCTCAGTCCCTGATAGTGATCTCTGAGGCACAGCCATTTCTGGGTTTTTTGTTTTGTTTTGTTTTTTTGTTTTTGAGACAGGGTTTCTCTGTGGCTTTGCAGCCTGTCCTGGAACTAGCTCTTGTAGACCAGGCTGGCCTCCTCTGCCTCACAGAGATCCGCCTGCCTCTGCCTCCCGAGTGCTGGGATTAAAGGCATGTGCCACCAGTTCCTGGGTCATTTCTGGTTTTGATAAAGTCCAATTTGCCCACCTCTTCTGTAGCTGTTTCTGTTTGAGGAATTTTACTTGGTGGAATTATTGCCTAACCCAAGGTCACAAAGATTTATATGTAAGTTTTTCTTATTCCCTTTAGTTTTTCTCCAAATTAGGTGAACAGTTGTGGACATATTGAGGGTGTGTGTGTGTGTGTGTGTGTGTGTGTGTGTGTGTGTGTGTGTGTAGAAGTCAGAGGTCAAAGTCCAGTGTCTTTCTTAATTCTTCTTCATTTTATTTTTTAAGACAAAACATTCCATTGAACCTAGTGCTCACTGATTTGACTATGCCAGGACCCACAAGCCCCAGAGGTCCTCTTTTTATACGAGTGCCAGGGATCTAAACGCGGGTCCTCGTACTTGAGCATCAACACCTTACCTGCCATCTCCCTGGGCCCCATTCTGAGTTTAGAATGTGGTATAAGGTAGAAGTCTGTTTTCATCCTTTCCATGTAGACATCCATTCTGAGGGAGCATCGGCTGAGCAGCTCAGACAGTCAGCGCATGCTTGCCTAACAGTTGATCACACGTCCAGAAAGATTCTAGCTTGTCATGTTCTGTGTCAATTCTTACATAAGAATCTCCTTGTGTGGACCAGTCTTGTCTCAAACTCAGGATCCACTTAGCCTCCTAAGTGTTGAGGTCACAGGCACACGCCACCATGTCTGGCCGCACTGTCCTTCTGTAATCAGTTTTGTTCTTCTCCAGACCGTTTTAGCTATTCTGAGTCCCTTACATTTGGATTTAGAATCACTTTGTCCATTTTTGGGAAAAGCCAGGTTTTTTCCTTTCTTCCTTTTCTCTTTAACTTTCAGATTTCCCCTGTTCCCATCTCTGGGTGCTGGACCCTCCAGGTTGCAGAGCCCGGGAGGCTTAGAGAGGGGTGCACAGCCATGCTGCTCTCACTGAAGGTGGGGCTGTGGCAGCCAAATGTGCCCAGCTCTGCCAGCTGCCTCTGGTACACTAGGCGTGCTCCTTCTTCCTGTTCTCTTGTCACATGTTTTGTTATTTTATTTGTTTGTTTGAGACAGATGCTTATTCCATAGCTCAGGCTGGCCTAGAGCTTATTCTGCATCTCAAGATACAATGATGAGAGCTTTGCTCCTCTGGTCACTGCGCTCAATCTTTTCCTGAACTGACACACACCAAGTGTGCAGGGCAGTCCTGTCCAAATTATTCCATCTTACAGATGAAACAAAGGGAGAGACACAGGCTGCTCACCAGTGCTCTGCAGCCAAACACCGGGGTGGTGAGAGAAGTCTCTGACAACCTTGCTGTGCTGTCTTTCTGTGGGTAGGCTATCTCCTATTGTCCCTAGGCCCTTGTCCATCCTGCTAACAGAGCCCGTGTCTTCCTGGAGGGGCTCCTTTATGGATTAGTAGCCAGAATTTCTAAGACTTGGGGTTCGCAGTGGCCTCATATGCCCACAGCCTGGTGAAGAAGAGAGTCCATGCACATCCTTGCCTCTTTCTGAATGTATTTTCTGGTTGGGTGAAAGTGTTGCTACAGACTCAGGTCCAGGCTGCAGACCAGGGCTCCAGCCTTCAGGCTAGGGCTCCGGGCAGTGCCTGCCCGCCAGCCTTGCATGTACTTTGCTTGACTTGGCTCATGTCTGTGGGCAGCACACATCCTCTGTGAAACTCTGTGTATCAGTGCCCCCATCACTGGTACCGTGAGTAACAGCAGCAGAGAACCCCTTCCCTGCCCACTGTTCTAGATGTTGGGAAGAACCTGGCACCATCTTACAAGTCTTTGGGTTCCCAAAGAATTGATGACAAGTCAGTAGCTACTTTAAGTTCTGAACTTAAATACCAAAAACCTTAAATTCTGCCCTGCCTTTACCTAACTATCTGGAAGGAGATGGCAGACAACATGCTCTTGTTGTTCATATTGCTGGTCTCCAATCCTTTTGGGCTGGGGATCCCTGCAATGAAGGATGGACACACACACACAAACACACACTCGGAGGTATCTGTTGACAATTACGCTATGTATGAGTCTAGATATATCACACTCACTGTGTAAAATGCAAACATTAAAGAGTTTCAGTGCTGTTCATTGTTCTCGTGTGTCTGAGGCCCTGTTGTTAGTCCAATGAGGATTTATAGGGATCCTGTCACCCCCTAACCCTGACCTCATAGGATCCAGATTGGACCCTGCCTTCTGTGTTGACACAGGTGTACTCTCCTTTCAGGCTTATTCAAAATCACATCACAGCCACGGGGACAGCCCAGCTGGCTGAGGCACTGCAGAAGAACAGCACCATAACAGAGATCTGGTAAGACCATGCTCTTGTCACAGCACCCAGTTTCATGGTCTCTGAGTGAGTGCCACTGATCACTTCATGGGGGCCCACCCCACTTCCTTCTCGACTGTGAGGACAGTGTGGGGAGGGGCAGCAGTTCCATGACTGGAGGGACCCCAGCTCTTTAAAGCTCTTGTTTGCCTGATCTGAAAAGTGTCCCCGAGTACTCACGAATGTTCTGGAAATGTGTCCTGGAGCCCAGGCCTGGAGCATTCCCTCCCAGTGTGATCCAGGGAAGCTGGCAGCAGCGGAACCAACTCTTGTTGAGGACACAGAGGCAACTGTGGATTCCCTGGGGTTTACGGAGCAGCCTCACTAGGAGCCCAAGCCCTAAGTTCAGGGGGTAAATACCATTAACCACTTTCTCCCGTATGAGTGGGGAGAGAAATTCAAGTCCCAAGACCTATAGTCCTCCCCAGTTATTAGCTCCTGAAAGGTGTTATTAGCTTTGCCTTGGAAATGTCGCTGCATCACACACTAGTTCAAGAGCTGCAGCCAGCATTATTTTGAAATGAAACCCTTAACTGGAGGTTTCTCTCTCACGCACCAGTTCCTGAATAACCACCCTGAGGCTTAATGTTAATTACAAACTGTTTGGCCTATTAGCTCAAGCTTATTATTCACTAGCTCTTACAACTTAAATCAACCCATTTATTCTATATCTTACCATGAGGCTCGTGGCTTATTACCTCACATCTTGTTTTCCTGGAGGCTGCTGGCATCTCCCTGACTCCACCCTTTTTCTCCCTGTATCTGTTTGGATTTCCTCCCTAGCTCTATTCTGCCTGGCTATTGTCCAAAAATAAAAAATATTCACAGCATACAGAAGATCATCCCACATCAGAAGCCAAGGGCAATGAGGTACCAGCAGAATATGAGCTGTCTCACCCACCTTGCCTAAGGTGTGCATGTAGACAAGTCTGTTTAAATGTTGGTTCTAGGCTGTCGCCTCTTAGGTAATTCTACATCCTTTCATGTGAGAAAGGAGAATGTGGCTCTTATTCATGGTCACACAGCAAAGCATTTATGAAAAAGATTGTCACAGAGATTAGAGCCCAACAGAAAATACTGTGGTGTTTGTGCTGAGGCCAAACTTTCTGTGAGGCAGTCCTGACTGACGGCCTTAGGATCAGGTCTGCCTCCTGATATTGCCAGGCACTGACACAGTGTCTCCATATGTCATTGAGTAACATGAACTTGAATGTCCACCTTGGGCTGCTGCTAAGAATCCAATGATGAACACGTGTGAACTGCCTCATGGGCTCAGTCTAAGGTCAGGAAGGAGCACAGAAGGGGAAATAGCTAAGTGTAACTGTGAAGGCTGCAGGATCAAGCAAGGCCAGGAGGGAGCTGGACACAGGGCAGACCTCCTAAGGAAGAAACTTTAGACTAAGCCGTCAAGGATGAATGGAAGTTGGAAGGTGGGGGTAGGTCTCAAAGTGCTACATGCTAGAGAAGGACACACACAGACCCAGAGTTTGAGAAAGTGTCCACCAAGAACTTCAAGCAGCCAGATATGAGGGTATGTGCATTTATCAGCGCTCAGCTCTATGGGAGTCTGAGGCTAGCCTGATCTAGAGGGAGACTGAGGCAGAAGCATCATGGCTAGCCTGGTCTACATAATGGGACCCTGCATGGTGATTAATATTGACTGTCAGTTTGAAAGGCTCTAGAATCGCCTATAAGGGAAATCTCTGGGCATGTCTGTGAGGAAGTTTTGATTGAGTTAACTGATGTGGAAAGACCCATGCTAAATGTGGGTGACACCATCCTATGTGCTGGGGCCTCAGATTGAAGAGAGGTATAGATAGATAGATGGATGGATGATAGATAGATGAGAGAGAGAGAGAGAGAGCGCAGAGGGTCAGCGCTCATTTCTCATTCTTCCTGACTGCGGATGCAATGTGACAGCTCTCCTTGGCTTTTCTGCCATTCCTCCCTCAAACTGCCTGTTGAGATAAACCCTTCCTTCCTCAGTTGCCTTTGTCGCAGCAACCAGAAAATACACTACTAGACCCTGTCTACAGAACGCCACAATAAGCTGGTGTGCCATAGACTCCGCAGGTGTGGAAGAGGGGGCCACTGGGGGCTGAGGAGATCAGCAGAGCCTAGACCCGAAAGGTCTCGGGGTCAGATCGTGTACTGACCTTTATACTGGCAGCAAGGGAAAGCTGGTGAAGGGCGTGAAGCAGGGAGAGGATGTGGTCAGCCTGAGCACATCTAGAGCAGTCAGTAAGACTCTGCTGGGTCCAAAGAAGGACCTGGGTACTCAGAGAGCTGTGGTGGGACTAGGACCGCAGAGGGTCGCAGTGTCTTGCCAGGACTGCTTAGGAAACAGAACAGAACTTCATGAGAGAAGAACTAACAGGACAGAGGCCTCGGGGACCTGACCCAGCTGGGTGAAGGGAGGGACTCTTTACTGAGCTGGGGCCTCTGGGCTGCTGTGGCAACGTTGGACTGTATGGAGACACCCAGAGAAAGATGTCAAGAGGAAGCTTGCCTAACTGACCTGGCTGTGGCGAGGTAGAGACCAGGAACCTAGGGCCCAGCTGGTCCCCAGCCTTGGAGGAAGCCAGGACTGAAGGTGAGGGCATGGGAGAACAGGCCAAGAACAAGTACCCAGAGACAGGAGGAAAACGAGAGTCTAAGGTGTCCAGCTGAGAGAGGACACAGTGCCGCAGGGAGGAAGAAGTCAAGACAGCCGAGATCCTACAAAGGCCCAGGAGACCTGAAAATGTCACTAAACTCGGGCTTATAGAGGCTGCTCGTAAGGTGTAGTAAACAGAGGAAGGGCAGCAGGAAAAGGCTGGTATTAACATCAAAGCATAATTTGGATCGAGTGTGCTTTTTAGTTCAGGGTTGTATGACGCACACAGTGTGTGGAGTCCCTTATTGGGACGGGATGTATGCTATTCTATAACACTTTGTGTAAAGTTTGCTTTTTCTCCTTTTCATTAGTCTCAACGGCAACTTAATTAAGCCCGAGGAGGCCAAAGTCTTTGAAAATGAGAAGCGGATCATCTGTTTCTGATGGACTCTCCTGTGCTGGACCTTTGACCTAGGTTGCTCCTCGGTCACAGCCAGCACTGGGCAGTCAGCAGAGACACAGGTGCTGTGCAGGGCCTACAGCAAGGGGACTGTCAGGAGCCCTCCCCTGCAGATGCTTGGACTGGCGGTGCCCAAGCCATGACTGGGACTTTGCAGACTTAGAGTATCTTAGGAGCCACTGCCAGCACACAAAACCAGCAAGGCGTTTTCTATACAAAGAGGTTCCCTGCATATCCATAACAATGTCTGAAGAGGAAAGGATGAGAAGCAGGGGGCCAACCTCAGCTCACAGATGCCTGCTTGGAGGATTCACAGGACCCATGGCACATTCAGGAAAGAGTTGGGGACTTGGGCAGAGCCAACAGCAGCTTTTCGCAAAGAAGGCATCTGGTGACCACACAGTTATCTTGAGACCTCCTTCCTCTCCTCAGTACCCCCTCCCACTGTTCAGATCCATTTCTTCCTCCTAGCCTTATTATTGAAGTAGGTCCACCGTGGGGAGGGCTCATTCAAGGGCTCCCAGCGAGCTGGTTGTCAAGGGCTCATCACAGACTTCGGTTTCCATTCTGGATCCTCCCTGGCTGCAAATGAGAATCAGAGGATTCTCTCTGGATCAATCTCAGAGGAACTCTAGGCCTTAAAGAGTACTGAGGTGCCACCCAGAGATTTTCCCCATCTCTATCCACCCCAGCGGGGAGAATCAGTTCCCATCCTCCACCGCAGTAGGACTTGCCTCGATGGTCCTGCGATCTCAAGCAAAACTCTCTCCCTTGCTTGTGAGCGGGAAGTATCGTCATGCCCTCAGCAGTTGGAGGGTGACTGAGCACAGCCAAGACTCAAGGAGCCAGCTGATAGCTCAGCCAGCAAAGCATGGCAGATATCCACCACCATAGTGGGCATGTGGGGATGCCCAGCAGGGTGGGACGGTTGGGGATGTTGCCAAATAACATGTTCTTTTGCCACCTCATTTGTTAATAAAATACTGAAAATACTCACAAATGGCTAAGTATGGGGGTTTTCTGAAGGGACGCTGTCTGGAGGGAACGCTAGGAGACTTGAGCCGTAGCCTGGCCCACTGCAATGGGGGTCCTGGGGAGTCATGCTATACAGCAGAGGCTTTGATCCTTCACGAGTTTCATTATCCACAAAGGGACAAGAAAAGTGGAGGCAGCATCCAAGGTCACTCTACCCGGTCTCTGAATCCAAACGGGCTGTTCCTGAGTCAGGACACATGGGCGTGTAGGGGAGGAGGAGGCCCCATATCACACCATCACTAGAGCACAATGGGTTCTGCAGGCCAGCTGTCTTCAGGGGCTCACTGCTGGGTGGAAGGCCAGGGGAGCTTACATCAAGAGGCACTGAGTCAATAGGGGTAGCAAGAGACAGTTCAGGGGACCCTCTGACTTCATCTTTTTGGTCCCAGAATTTGTGTGGTTTTGAAAGGGAGGGTACAGTTGAGGAAGCTAGGGAGAACATTGTAGGGGTTAACAACCCCATCAGGGCAGTTCCCTTAAAAGCACTACTGTGGGGATCCCCACCCTCTTCACTACAGGCCCCAATATTCACCGAATAATCACCCTCCGGGGTGGCAGCATTCCCCTAGCCAGACTGGGAGGAATCTACCAGAAACACAGGAAATAGCAGCATGCCACAGGTCAGTGATGCTTGCAACGGGCTGCACCCTCCCCACGTCTTACAAGAACTTCTCTGGGACAAAGCACAGATTTATCAGCAGTCAAAGTGAAACCCTTGAGAGGCTAAAACATACTCATTATTGCCCTTGCGGCTCTCAGAACTGTGACCTGGGGCGGCTGGGCATGAGTGTGGGTTTGGATTGCAAGTCTATCATACTTCAGTCCTCCTGGTGGCGAGAGGCAGGCTCTGCTTTCTCAGAAACTGAAAGTGGCTCCCTGCTTTATAGCAGAGGCTTTGGGCCTACAGGTAGGAAGAGGCTCCACATAGCCAAAGGAAAAGAAAACGGGTCTTCCAGTGGCCCACCCCTGTAATCCTAGCTGTGAAGAGGCTAAGGTAGGACCATTAGTTCAAGGCCAGCCTGGGCTACAGGGACGAGGACTTGCCTAGGAGGTGCAAAGCCTGGGTTTCATCCCTGGCATTTATTTCCCTTCCAAATGTAAATGACAATGAAAATTTTCTATATGAATTTTGAATATAATTTATTTCCATAGGATGCTCTGGCTGATTTGGGAGGGAAAAAAAACAGTTCCTATTGTTCATAGTTGCTCTCGTGACATATCTAAGCTGATCTGGAACTTTTCTTTAAAAAATTATTTATTTATTTATTTAGTGTGTGTGTGTGTGTGTGTGTGTGTGTGTGTGTGTGTGTGTGTGTGTATGAGGACTGTTCCTCATGTGCTATCCACTTTGTTTTTAAGACAAGGTATCTCATTGGCCTGGATCTCACTGAATAGGCTAGGCTGGGTGCCAATGGCTTGTAGGGATCCTCTAGGGATCCTCTGCTTGCTACCATACCTGGCTATTCTTTAAAATATAAGTTGTGGGGATCACACTCAGGTCTTCATGCTTAAAGGTAAGTACTGCATTGACTGAGTTTTCTCCCCACCCTGGATGGTGCTTTGAAAAGTCGTGTAAATCACTACACACCTATGGTGTGGGAAGTCCTTCTGCATGTGTGCTGCTTTTATTGGTTAATGAATAAAGAAACTGCTTTGGCCTGTGATAGAGTAGAATAGAGCTAGGCAAGGGTGAGAGGGAACTAAACTGAATGCTGAGAGAAAAAAGGCGGAGTCAGGTGATGCCATGGAGTCGCCAGAGGGGAAATACGGGGGCTGCCAGCTGAAACCTTGACAGTAGGCCACAAGCCATATGGTAAAATATAAAATAATAGAAATGGATTAGCCAAAGATATAAGAGTGAGACAAAGACAGGAGACAAAGGAAGAGGGAGAAGGGGAAGGGAACAAGGGCAGGGTTATTTGTCCCAGTAGGGGTTGGGGGATGGCAAAGACAAAGGACTGCCTCTGGATAGAGAGGAGATAGATGTGGCCCACTGACAAATAGCAGTTTATAAAGTAAGATAGAAAGCCCTGTGTTAGGATGAGGTGTTTAATTTTAACTGGGCATGTTAATAGGTGAGCCAAAGGAGGCTTTTGACTTTAATCGCTGAACCTTGGTAGTCAGCCTCAGGAGGAGAAAGCGGCCTTTGTGGGATGAATCTTGGTGGCTAGCTTCAGGAATGTAATCTAATGGTTTTCAGAAAGGCAGAGGGAATTGGGGAGAAGGGCAAGGCCTGCCAGAGCCATGTTTGCCAGGCCTGGGCTGACTGGAGTTCCTTCACTCACAGCACACTTGTTTTTGTTATAAAACTGACCCTATAATGTTGAACATTTTAAAATACTGCATATAATCGTGTTCCTTTTCTGTTGCTTCGACCAAATACCTGAGAAGTTCAGTATAAAGGAAAGATTTGGGCTCATGATCTTGGAGGTTTCAGACCGAGGTTGGCTGGATAGGTGCCTTAGGCATATGTGGCTGTTTTCCTCATAGCCATGGAGCAGAGAGACCCAGAGGCTAGGGATGAAGGCCTGTGTCCCAGTGTGCACAGAGACCCAGAGGCTAGGGATAATGGCCTGTGTCCCAGTGTGCACAGAGACCCAGAGGCTAGGGATGAAGGCCTGTGTCCCAGTGTGTACAGAGAGACCCAGAGGCTAGGGGTGAAGGCCTGTGTCCCAGTGTGCACAGAGACCCACTGGCTAGGGATGAAGGCATGTGCCCCAGTGTGCCCAGAGACCCAGAGGCTAGGGATGAAGACATGTGTTGCTGTGTGCACTATTTCCCAACTGTCTATTGAACTACAAGTCTACCACAACTCTCATCATCCAATCACCTCTCAGTAGTAGATCTGCCACCTGAGAACTAAGTCTTCAACACATGAGCCTTTGGGGGTACACTTCATACCAGACCAAGATAGTAACTACAGCTATTTAAGATTTTGCAATGATCTTCTACACTTTGCATAAATATCTTTAGGTTTTTTAAAAAAATTGGTGTGTGTGTGTGTGTGTGTGTGTGTGTGTGTGTGTGTGTGTGGGTGGGTGGTCAGTATACACGCATACCACAGCATGTATCTGGAGGTCAGAAAATGACTTCATGTGTTGGTATGTTAGCTATTTCCTTCCACCATGTGGGCACCAAGAATTGAACTCAAGTCACCAGGCTTGTCAGTTGGTATCTTTACACATTGAGCCACCTCACTGACTCCTGAACCCCCTTTCACTGTTCCAATCATGGTACATGCCTGCAGTTCTTTTTATGTAACTCTGGCTGACCTGCACCTAGCTATGTAGACCAGGTTAACCTTGAACTCACAGAAATCTGTCTGCCTCTGCCTCCAAAGCACTGGGATTGAAGGTGTGTATAACCACACCCTATGTCTTCTGTTCTGTTAGTAAAACATTTCTCCCACATTGTTATGCTCTTAACAACTACCATTTGTGTTGTTAAGAATTAGAGAACTCAATTCTATTCCAACGATTAGACATTCGTGTTTTCAGACTGGCTATGGAGCTGGTGATGACAGCAGACAATGTTTTGGTAGAACTGGAAATCCTTAACAGTTATTTCTTTGGAGTGGGGTGCTCAAGGCTCTTGTTATAAATTTTATTTCTGATCCATGTTAGGGGTGTGAGGAATGGTTTAGAAGTACAGAAAACCAGAGAACAATAGAATGTAATGCCAATGGTGTTTCCATGGGAGAGCAAAGCTCTGTGCCCTTGCCTCTTGGTGTAGATGAAAGTTTTTGTCCCTCCCAGTCCCAAAGAAACACACAGAGGCATATATTAATTATAAACAGTTTGACCTCTTAGCTCAGGCTTATTATTAGCTAGCTCTTACAACTTAAAGTAACCCATAATTCTTATCTATGTTTAGCCATATGGCTTGGTACCTTTTCTCAGTGTAGCATTTTCATCTCGCTTCCTCTGCATCTGGGTGGTGACTGCAGACTGAGCCTTTCCTCTTCCCAGAATTCTCCTAGTCTGGTGCCCTGCCTATACTTCCTGCCTGCCTACTGGTCAATCAGTGTTTTATTAAACCAATACAAATGACAGATCTTTACAGGGTGCAAGGGCATTATCCCCCAGCACCTCACCTTTTTTTCTTTTTAAAACAAGAACTCTAAATTTAATCTTCATTATTTAACTTTTTCCCTGATTACTATCATTAACAACTTGTAATCAACACTCTAAACAAAGACAAACATCCACAATCCATTTTTTTGGGAATGTGGGCAAAGTTTTCTAAGCAACTTACTACTGATTGGGTGCACTGATAATCTTATAGGGATCTAAAGAAAATTTAGGATTATGATCAAGTCCTAACTGGAGTATTCTGTGAGGCTGGATTATCTCAGCCAGCAATCTTGAGGCTGTTCTGGATGCAGAACTCAGAGGAAACAGCAATAGAGGTGCTCTGAGATGTTGGCTCATCTGGGCCATTTGTTCCCACTGCTAATTTCTCAGGGGGTCTTCCTTGATCAAACCTTATTTTTCTTAAGCCAGAATGAATCCACAGCCTCTCATTTCCTGTGGAAACAAAAGCAAATCCTCTTCTCCAAAGTAACATATCTTTGACTTCAATTTTAAAGCCAAGGCATTTTCAAAATATATAGTTTGTATTAATCCAGCAGCATTTATAAAAGTCTTTTAGCAGCTGTTGCTCCTTCCTCAGCAGTCAAACAATTCAAAGACAACACAATAACATACAGTATTCACAGTCTCTGTATATTTTCTATCTTTATGTGACTTTTTTTCTTACTCTATTTCTTTTATTCTATTTTTTAATTTTTTTTGTTTTGTTTTTTTTTTTGAGGCATGGTTTCTCTGTGTATCTTTAGCTGTCCTGGGTCTCACTCTGTAGACCAGGCTACCCTTGAACTCACAAAGATCCACCTGCCTCTCTCTGCTTCCCAAGTACTGAGTTTAAAGACGTGTCCACCACACCTAACTACCCTTCCTTCCTTCCTTCCTTCCTTCCTTCCTTCCTTCCTTCCTTCCTTCCTTCCTTCCTTCTTCTTTCTGGACTTTTTATATCCTTTTCCTTTTTTCTCCCAAGTCTACATATATTTTGAAACATATTGCAAAACATTTCCAGGGGTTTGAATCTGTCTTTACTGTATATCTCTTTTTCTGACCACATGATATCTTTAATTTGCTAAACAGAATGGCTAGGATTAAAGCCACAACTTTGGTGACTGGATCAGCCCCTTGGCTTTCTGAGACTGGATCCTTGGCTTTCTGAGAGTCTAGCTTCATGGTGGAGGTACTGGTGGGAACCACATTTTTTTTTTGGCACAACTCTGTGGAGTTTCTAGGTTCATGCCACCACCAAAAAGCCTGCCACTGGCTGTTCATAAACACTGTTTAAGTGTTTGGTGGCAGAGCCTCTTAAAAGAGCTGCAAGGTTTTTGCCACTAACACTGAGTCAGGAAGCCTCTCTTAAAGGAGCCACACTTCTGCCTGCAGCCAGCAAACAGAGCCTACCAGAGTAAAGACGGTTGCCAGAAGCTGTGCTTGACACTGTTCTTGTCTGTCTAGAATACTTTTTTTTTTTAAAAGCTTTCTCAGGCTTTATGTAGAAATGCTTGCCAAACCCTTGGATGCCATTTGTAAACAGAAGTTTCTGTTCCACCTGGTCCTGCAGCCATTTAGTCCCAAAGAAACACACAGAGGCTTATATTAACTGTTTGACCTCTTAGCTCAGACTTATTATTAACTAGCTCTTATAACTTAAATTAACCCATAATTATTATCTATATTTAGCCATGTGGTCTGGTAGCTTTTCTCAATAAGGCATCTTGCTTCCTCTGTGTCTGACTGATGACTGACTGCGTCTGTCCTTTCCTCTTCTCCTAGTCTGGTTGCCCTGCCTATACACTTCCTGTCTGGCTACTGGCCAATCAGCGTTTTATGAAACTAATAATGTGTGACAAATCTTTACAGTATACAAGAGCATCATCCCATAGCACCTTGGCCTAGACACTGTCCAGACTCTGCCTATGCCCAGGATGTGCATGTTTGAACACCACTGGTGGTGGCAACAACTGCCACAAGATGGAGTTAGCAGGCCCAGGAGCAGCTCCTGTTGTAAGGGGAACTGTATGAAATAGTGGGGAGTGGGAAGGTGTTGGACTCTCCTTGATGTAAACATGTAATATCTCTGAATGTGTTCGCTTGACCTGAGCAAATCCAGCCTAAGCCCAGCACTGAGGCCTGTGGAAGCTTCTTCCCCGCACAGACCTTGTGAAGTGGGAGTCCTTTCATCAACAGCAACAATGGAAATAGTGATCCAAATTGTGCACATTGTCTTGTTAGCCAAGACGTGCCTACGATGAAGCAAAGCAAACCATAAGGATGAGACCTTGGCAGATGTGGAAGACCATACTTGTCCTGTTTGGGACTTGAGGGACATGATTCAACCCCCCCAGCCCACCAGTAAGGAAACTGGCATCAGATACCATGGGTGACAATCAAAGAGCACACAGTTTATTACTGGCAGAGCTGGAGTGGGAACGCAGGCTCCTCCCTGACTGGTTTAATATTTCCTCTGTTTTGGTGGAGTGCACAATCTTCCATTTGCAACTAACCTGCCCACCATGCCTACTAAACACTGGCAGGCCAAGCAGAAAAGGTCTTTCCCAAGGGCACAGGGTGTCTGTTTGGCACCCAGTATTTCTTCAGAAAGCCTCACATTTACTCCTTCAATTAAGATGCTTGCATCCCAGGACTCTGGAGTCAGGCTGATGGGCCTTGTGTGTGTGTGTGTGCTGTTGGGGGTCCGTGACCCCAACATATATTCAACTACTTTTCTCTAAAAGTATTTCTCTGGGTATTTCCGGGTCCCCTGGAAAGAGAATATTAATGAGTTTCCACCTTGGTTTACCTGGGGGATAAAAGGCGTTTGAGAAATAAATGCGGAAAGATCTTCAAAATGGATAAAGCCTGAGATCCCCTTCCGATATTGCTGTGTGATGATGTCTCATTATTTCTCGCGCCTCCACACTGGTCAAGTTAGAGAAAAGTAATTGAATATATGTTGGGGTCACAGACGCTGACATAGTGGCGCCCAACGTGGGGTACCCCAAAAGACAACATGGAGTACCCCAAAAGACAACGTGGATAAACCCCAAGAGACAATGTGGATGAACCCCGAGAGACAACATGAATGAACCCCAAGAGGCCAACGTAGATAAACCCCAAGAGGCTGACAGCTAAACCCCAAAAAATGCCGGAGAAAAACCAAAAGTATGGAGGAGACTGTAAGAACTGACTGTTAAACCCCAAAAAACACTAAAGAAAGGGCCAAAAGCATGGGGGAGACCATAAGGACCAACCGCTCAAACACCTTTTATCCCCCAGGTAAACCAAGGTGGAAACTCATTAATATTCTCTTTCTGGGGGACCTGGGAATACCAAAACACCTACAACTTAAATCACCAGCTTGGAATCCACACCTCTCCCCAGGCGATCTACATATTAACAAAAGAGAGCCTTTGTTAGGTGACTACAACTTGTCTGACAGGATTGCAGCTGCTCTTGGAGATTAAACATGGCCAGAGAACCTGGCTGTAAATATCTTGTATGAAATATGGGCCTACAGTGTGCATGTGTGTGTGTGTGCATCATAGAGAAGGCAGGAAGACTGCTAGAGCAAACAACTGCATCCCCAATCTCCAGCCAGAGACTGGACTGAAGGAAGTCAGCAGGTGCGTTGCAGAGCAGCAGTTCATGTGTGGGGGGGAGGGGGGAATTTTACCACAAGGGGACCCAAACGAGCCATCTGTACAGGGACCCTGGTAACTGTCACACTATTCCACTCACTCATTTTTTTTAAATAAAATTTTAAATTCTTACTTCACGTGAGAGCCCAGGCTCACGTTTGCACTTTCCTGTCAGTGTGGCTGTGCACATGTCGTGACATACATGTGGAGGTAGACTCGGCGGTCTCCGTCTGCCTTGTTGAGACAGGGTTTCTTTTGTTTCTGCTGCAGCGCTGCCCTCTTCAGGTCAGCTGGCTGACCAGCTTCTAGATGATTCTATCTCCCCTTCACGCCTCACTCTAGGGTGCGGGGACTACAGATGAGCATACCTGCATTTGGCTTTTTATGTGTGTTCCAGGCATCAAACTCGGGTCATAAGGCTTGCTAGCAAGCATTTTCACCAATAGAGCCATGAAATTCAAACCAAAACATACTGCACTAAATAAAAGAAACTTTATCTTAATTCCACTTCTTCATCAGGTCAAAGACAGCAATACATGAAGAAAACTGGCTAAGGACACATTAAAAGAGTATTTGGTGAATCACTGTAGTGCTGCGGGTCTGGATTCAAATCCCAGTGCCACCTGCAGCTGTGTGTGACCTTGGAGGCGTGGCTTAGCTTTTCTGCTGTCAAGTTTCCCATCTGTAAGCGGGGCCGATCAAACAGTGCTCTTCTTGCAGGGTTGTCGGAGCAAGTGGGTTAAAGAAATTAATATAAAGTTCTTACCCAGCATCTGCTCGCAGTCAAGGGGTGAGGCAGAAATAGTGATTCCCATTACCTCATCATTCTGCTTCCCTCTGGTACTGCCTCAATGGAACCAGGAATTAAAGTAGGCAGAAGCAGAGATGCGCTGAGCTACCTTCCCTGACCTTCAGTACGCAGCCAAGACAACATCACCCTTTTACACAGCCAGCCAACTTGAGGCTTTTAGACCAGACACACAAGGCCATGTGCAATGACCAGCCCACATCATATCTGCAACAGCCCTTTTTATTTTGTAAAGCAGCCTTGTACCCAGGTGTGTTGGGTAAGATTATTTTCCAGTGTGTGACTTTGTTTATGCTGCATTTGATTAACTGTGAAGCTGTGATTCTTTGCCTGTGTAACACACCTGATGGTCCTAATAAAGAGATGAATGGCCAATAGTGAGGCAGAAGCATGGATACGTGGGGATAGCAGGCAGAGAGTATAAAAGAAGAAATGGGGGTGAACGAGGAGGAACAAGAGAACAAGGAAAGGAGGACATCAGGGGCCAGCCACCCAGTCTCCCAGCCAGTCGCAGAGTAAGAAGGAAAGAAAGGTATACAGAAATAGAGAAAGATAAAAACCCAGAGGCAAAAGGTAGTCAGGATAATTTAAGAAAAGCTGGCAAGAAACAAGCCAAGCTAAGGCTAGGCATTCATAACTAAGAATAAGCCTCCATGTGTGATTTATTTGAGAGCTGGGTGGCGGGTGGTGGCCCCCTAAGAAGTCAAAAGAGTAAAATATCCTGCAACACAGGTGCACAGGGCATGGCTGAGACAGACAAGAGGCTTCCGTTGTATCAGTGAATGGTTCTGTTGTTCCTAGCACCCCCTTTCTTCCACTCACTAACACTGCTCAGTCTCCTGCTTATACACAATGAAATGAGAGCCCAAAGGAGGGAGTGGGTGGGCTAACTCCTAGAACCTTGACTTCCATCTACTCCACAGGTGTCCTGCTGGCCCCACATGTGAGGTTCCCACCCAACAGCCTAGGTACAGGAAAGATTGATACAGTTAGCGAGCCCACAAGCTACTGAGTCCCCCGGGACCGCAGGACGGGTCAGCTGCCTGTTGTGGTGTTTAGATGTCCAATCAGGTGTTCACTCGGTGACTTGTAAGACTCTGCCTCCTGCTACTGAGAAGTGCTTGGTTCTTTATTTGGAAGGGGCCTAAGGCCTCACTATCCAGTCCAGGCTGGCTTCGATGCCATGATGCTCCTGCCTTAGCCTCCTAGGTGCTGGGAAGCAGGCACCTGCCAATACAACCAGCCAAGAGAATTCCTGTCTGCAATTAATTTCCCAGCAGAACTCATTAGAGACCAACAAATTCTTCTGCCTGTACCAAGCAGTCCAGTATTTCCCCCCACGCTGTCATCATAGCCTCCTAAAGTGACTTCGGTACATTTTCTCTCTTCTCTCCCCTCAGGGCATTTAGTCACTGCCTGTGAAGCGTTTCTGTTTAAGTCCCAAAGGCTCTCCCTCAAGATCTAAGCTTCCTCCCACCCCCAACCCCTCACCTCTGTTTCTGTCTCTCCCTGGTGCTGCTGCCCTGTAGAGAGAGCTCGGCTTCCCCACACCTGGGCGTTCTCTCCTAGCACACCCAGAGTCCCTCTGCCCCACCACGGCTCTTTCCGCACACTGCGCAGTTTTCAGTTCAGCAAATCGTGGTCACAGGTCTAACAGTCTGCATTCTTTTCACTCACCTGTCCTGAGAGCACCTCCACCCATGCGACAGCTTTGCCTTTGTTATGTTTTTGACACTCCTATAGAAAGGGAAGAGAGTGTCGTGGGAGCAGTGGCTGTTGAAAGGCCACGAGGCAGCGGCCCCACATCATTTCCTCCATGGCCCCTGACTCCTGAAACCACAGGCAGAGTGCGGTGTCGGTGTCATACTTCCTCTTATTTCTTGGGCTCTTCCCATCCTGCCCTCCAAGAGACCAGGGCCTTCTCTGTGGGTGCCTAAGTTGGCCTCCTCACCACACACATCACGACACCTCACCACTAAGCTGGCTGAGGGTCAAGGTCATGTGAAGGTTAAGAACAAAATGCAAGTGCCTGCGCTCTCTGCTTCCACTCTTCACCAGCAGACCATGCGGGTGATCTCCTGCAGCCTCCCTCACCACCCCATGCTCCCTGGGAATCCACCCCACCCCTCAGGGCCACACTGGCCAGAGAAGCAGGTGGGTGACCTTCAGACATTCAGTCTCTCTCTTTTCCAAATCCAGTCCCACCCCCAGCTAGGTGGCAAACCACCTGGCATGGCCTCCCTTTCTCCTCTGCCCCATCTACAGAGGGTCACACAGACTCCCACAGACATCCTCAGCACCTTTGCCTTTGTCTCAGCCACCAACTCCACGCAGGTATTCCCTGGGACCTTGCCTGCCAGGGAAGCAGCAGGCAATCTTCAGACCCTCACTGTCCCTCCTCCCCTCCAAACCCAACACCCCAGGCTCATTATCAGCTCCTTAGCAGACAGCTGTGGCTTGTCCTCCCTCCCAGTCCCCACCCGGGGGACTAAGCAGTTCCTGGTGGCACACCCTGCTTTCCCCCTTCCATGGACCCTCTTCTAGTCAATCCCCATTATTTATTGTCAGCTCCCAATACCAAGAAACACCTTCTACCCAGAATAACCAGTGGCCACATCTGGCAGGGTCTCAGAAGCAGTCCCTACCAGGTGACCCACAACTACCACAGGAATGAGAAAAGTCAACACAAACCAAGGAACAAAGACAAGAGCAGGTACAAGAAATTAGAATTACAATCACCCCAAATGCAAATGCCTAGATGCCAGCCCCAAACCACAATCAATAACAACCCGAACAATGTATCTGCACTTCGGCCCAGTAACCCTACCTCAGTAGGCCCTGAGAAAGGCAATACAGCTGGAGCACAAGACAAGGCCTTCAAAATGGCCTTCCTGGACATGTTAGAGCTGGGCGGTGGTGGCACACACCTTTAATCCCAGCACTCGGGAGGCAGAGGCAGGTGGATCTCTGTGAGTTCAAGGCCAGACTGGTCTACAGGATAGGCTCCAAAGCTACAGAGAAACCCTGTTTCAAGAAAAAAAAAAAAAAAGAAGAAGAAGAACATGGTAGAGGTCCTTAAAGAGGAAATTAATCCATCAAAGAAGTCTATGAAAACAGAGACAGTGGAATGAAATGAAGAAACCAGTTCAAGACTTTCAAGGGGAAGCAGAAGCAACAAAGAAAACCAAAGCTGAGGGAAAACTAGAAATTAAAATTTAGGAACC
This sequence comes from Ondatra zibethicus, assembly GCA_004026605.1. Lineage (NCBI taxonomy): Eukaryota > Metazoa > Chordata > Mammalia > Rodentia > Cricetidae > Ondatra > Ondatra zibethicus. The sequence goes on from PVIU01000744.1 coordinate 132,741, forward strand.
GCAGAGGTGACCGTCACCAACAGAATAAATTGGTAGAACAGAGAATCTCAGTCACTGAAGAAAAGATAGAAAAAATGGATACGATGGGGGCTGGAGAGATGGCTCAGTGGTTAAGAGCATTGCCTGCTCTTCCAAAGGTCCTGAGTTCAATTCCCAGCAACCACATAGTGGCTTACAACCATCTGTAATGAGGTCTGGTGCCCTCTTCTGGCCTGCAGACATACACACAGACATAATATTATATACATAATAAATAAATAAATATTAAAAAAGAAAAAATGGATACGCTGGTCAAAGGAAATGTTAAGTAGTTTTGCCCTTGGCCTGTGGTGCCACCCAAGGTCACATGGATGCACAGAGTGAACTGCATCTTGTGGCCATGTTGACATCCAGGGGCTGTGCCGATCTGAACGGCCTACACTGTTATGTGGAGCCATGGTGTCATCCAGGCCAGGGCTGCTGCTGAGGGCCATGTCTGGGTCTGTGGTCCTACCACAGCCAGGGTCTATACTGATGTCTATGGTCCATGGTGACACCAAAGGCCACACAGATGCCTGGGGACTAGCCCACAACCTATGGCCACACTGGTGCCCGAGGGTCATGCCGCCACCATGGCCATGTTGACCTGGGTGGCCTTCACTGCCACATAGGGCCGTAGTGTTGTCCAGGCCTGGGCTGCTGTCTAGGGCCATGTCTGGGTCCATGGCCCTGTAACAGCCAGGATCTGGATTCATGTCCATGGCTCCTATTGCCTCCAAGGGTTGTGCAAATGCCCAGGGTCTGGACAGGCACCTGAGACCATGTTGGTATGGACATGACCAGGGTCTGGACAGCTACCTGATACTGCTGCCACCAGGGCCATAGTGGTCTGAGTGGTCTGTGCTGCCATGGGACCATGGTGACATCTGGGCCTGAGCTGCTGCTAAGGGCCATGTCTGGGTCTGTGGTCCTGCTATAGCTGGGCTCTGTGATGATGTTCATGGCCCATGTTGCCACAGGGGATCATAGAAACCTTGCATGTTGAAATCCAAGGGCCATGCTGAGTTGGCCCCGCCCCTCACTGTCCCTGAGATGGCCCTGCCCCTTGTTGGACACTGCAGCAGGGGAGCTGGCCCTTCTCCCCAAGGGAGAACTGGCCCCCACACTAGGGAGAGATATCTCACCCCACACCATGGACTCGGGAGAGCTGGTCTCTATGGCGTGAGCCTAGGAGAGCTGGATCCACACCTCACCTGAGGGGGGCGGTCCAGCTCAGCTACTACCCAAGCCCACATCCTGGACCTTCAATTGGCCCATCCTAACATCACCACATCTGTCACCTGCTGGAGTGCGTGGAGAGACTGGTCCTGTGGAATGATGGCCAAGGAATCTCGGAGACTGGGGACAATAGCAGGATGTCTGCGGAGTTTCAGTGAGGGTTCAGTGATGGTGGTGTGCCAGAGATCTTGAACCAGACCAATAACTCCTCGCAATGTACATTTGTGGGTCGGGCTGACTGGGAAAAAGAGCAGTGCACTATGTGACACACTGCACACCCATGCCACTGGGATGAACGAAGAGGTGTTGGAAAGACAGAGGAACAGGTGTTTATTTTTGTGTGTTATATTTTGTTTTTAATTGATTTGTGGGGGGAATCTTTGCAGGGAATGCTGCAGGGGTGAGGTGAGACTATGGAGGATCTGGGAGGTGAGCAGGATTGGGGTGCATAATGTGAAATTCCCAAAGAATAAATAATTATGTCTTTTTTCCAAAAAAAAGGAAAGAAAGGAAGAAAGAATATGTTAAACCTAAAAAAAAAAAAAAACTGGGCACAAAAATTCCAGGAAATCTGGAACACCATGAAAAGACCATACTATAAATAATAGAAATAGAGGATGGAGAAAGAACCCAGGTCAAAGGCACAGGAAACATTTTCAACAAAATCATAGAAGAAAGTTTTCCCAATGTAAAAAAAGGAAGGTACAAGAAGGATACAGAACACCAAATATGCTGGACAAGAAAAGAAATTTCCAACGGCACATAATAATAAAAACACTAACCAAACAAAGAAGAAAAATATTAAAAAGCTTCAAAGGAAAAAGAACAAATAACATATAAAGGCAAACCCATTAGAATAACACCTGACTTTTACAGTGGGGATCCTAAAAGCCAGAAGAGCTTGGACACATGTTATATAAACTCTAAGAGACCACAGATGCCAGCCCAAACTACTTTATCCAGCAAAGCTTTCAATCACAACAGATTAAAAAAACCAAAACAAATCCCATGATAAAACAAAATTTAAGCAGTTTATATCTACAAACCCAACCTACAGAAAGCATACTTCAAGGAATATTTAGAAGGAAAACTTCAACCTGAAAAGGTTAAACACACCCCAGGAAACACAAGAAATAATATTAGACCAGCAAAACAAAAGAAGGGGGGAGGGGAACCACACCTTCACAGCAAACTAACAAGATCAGTAAACACTGCTCATTGATAACTCTCAATCTCAGTGATCTCAATTATCCAGGAAAAAGAGACAAACTAACAGAATGGATTTGAAAGCAGGATCCATCCTTCTGCTGCAACCAAGAAACAGACCTTAACATCAAGGGTAGACATCGCCTGAGGGTAATATTATAGAAGAAGATATTCCAAGCATATAGACCCAAGACATAAACTGCTGTAGGCAGTTATGTCTACCAGAAATATCTGGTAGACTTCAAGCTAAAGCTAATCAGAAGAAATAGAGAAAGTCACTACATACTTATCAACAGACAAAATCCATCAAGAGGATATTGCAATTCTTAACATCTATGCACCAAACACAAGGGAACTCAAGTTCATAAAAGGAAATACTGCTATACCTTAAATCACATATGACCCTACGTGATTTAGGACAAGGGTGCCTACTCTCTCCACACCTATTCAATACTACTTGAAGTCTTAGCTAGAACAAAAGACATAAGTGACCCTAAAAATTCTACTAGAGAATTCCCACACTTTTATGTAGTGTTTTGATAAAAAATTTTAAGAAAGTTGCAGAATACAAAATTAACACACAAAAACCAATGGTCTTCCTATATACAAACAACAGATGGACTGAAAAACAAATCAGGAAAACAACACCTTCCACAATCGCCTCAAAAATATGTTGGGGCAATGCTAACCAACCATGTGAAAGACTTTCATGATAAAATCTTCAAGTCTTTGAAGAGAGAAATTGAAGACGATATCAGAAGATGGAAAGATCTCCCATGTTCATGGGTCAGTAGGATTAATATGGTAAAAATGACTATACTACCCCAAGCAATCTACAGATTCAATGCAATTCCCCTCTAAATTCCAACACAATTCTTCACAGAAGTTGAAAGGACAATTTCCAGCTTCAAATGGAAACACATGGACAAAACACCAGGATAGCTAAAACTCAAGATGACAAGAGAACTGCTGAAAGTGCCACCATCCCTGATCGCAAAGTTTACCAGAGAACTATATTAACAGAAAGAAAAAGCTTCATATCAGCACAAAAACAGACACATTGATCAGAGAGGACTAGAACTGAAGACCAAGAAGTAAGTCTACACACTCAAAGATAACTGACTTTTTTTTTCAATAAAGAAACCAGAAATACACACTGGAAAAACAGACAGCGTCTTCAACAAATGGTGCTGGTCAAATTGGATGTCTCCATGCAGAAGAAAGCAAATAGATTATCACCCTGCATGAAACTCAACTCCAAACAGGTCTATGACTTCAACATAATGCCAGATATGCTGAATCTGATAAAAGAGAAAGTGAATGATGCCTTTTGATGATGAACAGTAATATGGAAGTGTAAGCCAAATAATCCCTTTCCTCCCCAACTTGCTTTTCGGCCATGGTGTTTCAATGCAGCAATAGAAACCCCAACTAAGACAGTACCTGGTCAGATAATTCATGTATCAGAATAAGAGCTGGCTGACCAAGGAAGCTCATTAGGTATATCAGGGCAGAGACTTCAGGTCAAATCAATATTCGTGTCCTCTTGTGTTAGCTTTCCACAGCTCTGACGAAGGGCCAGCATAAACAACAGGAAGAAAGGCTTAGTTTGGCTCACAGTTGCAATTCACAGTCCTGGAATTTGAACGTTTCTGGGCACATGAAGTAGAGCATGGGCAGTGGAAATGAGCAGGGGCACAGCTGCTCACCTCACGGTGACAGAGGAGGGGGAAACGGTTGGGTACAAGGTGTAGTCAAGACCCATTCCTTTAACTCCATTCCTCCCGCTAAGTTTCCTTCATTCTCCAGTAGCTTGTCACATTATGACGCCAGAAAAGGATTCATCCATTAATGAGACCAGACACTTTATGATCCAGTCACTCCCACAGAGCTCACCTCTGAGCCCTGCTGCACCACAGACCAAGCCTTCAACGTGGGGGCCTTCCAAATCCATCTGGAACATCAACATCTCTAGTGCTTTTCATTTCTCTGTCGGCAAATAGCAGAATCCTTCTCTGGGCATCTTGTATCCCGTGAGTCCTCTGGAGGCTAGCGATGACCAGTATTAAAACTGGCAGGGACTAAGGCACTTCTGAAAGGCTAAGCCAGAAGATGCAGCGGCAGTGCGGCCAGGGCCACTGATGCAGTCATAAATGATGACGTCTACCGCGACCTTTCACTCATCAGTACTAGCAAGTATGGGGCAAATGTGGGTGGAGGCAGAGCCTCTGTTGCCAGGACATGGGGGGATGACACATCCCATTCTCTTCTACCTAGAAAATTCTAGAGATCCTCCTGAAAGAAAAGGGCACCAGCTATGAGCCACCACAGTGTAGCATTTGCCCACTACATCTTCGGACAGAAAATTCAACGTGACCTAAGCACAGCATTTTGGAGAAGGTAAGGGTGATAGTTAAGACTAGTCCCCTCACCTGGTCCTTACACCACTTCAACACCCACCAGCCTGAGGGGACAAGAATTGACTGAGCTGGTATTTGCCAACGTTCAGTCGGCAGGATGGCACTAGTGTACCTCAGAAATAAACTTTCTACTCCCCATATTCACATATGATGACTAAAGTCAAACATTGTCTTATCCCAGTTTCATTGTTTTGCTTGTTTTATTAGTTTTGTTTTTTCAAGACAGGGTTGTTGTTTTTTTTCTGTGTAGTCCTGACTGTCCTGGAACTTGCTCTGTAGACCAGGCTGGCCTTGAACTCACAGAGATCCTCCTGCCTCTGCCTCCCAAGCGCTGGGATTAAAGGCTTACATCACCTCTCCCTGTGACTAATGATACTTTTTATTTTTAAATATAAGTTTTCATTGTTATGTTAATCCCACCAATCCAGAAGAAGACCACTACCACAGTTTAAAGCCAAATTTGAAGCAAGCTTTAAATACTGGCCAGGTTGATGGGCTCTGGCCAGGTCCATCTCCAGGTTTCCAGAAGATGACTCTGAGTCAAGGTTTGTAGCTGCTTAAGTATTTCCCATGAGGTCCAAACAGGGGCACACATACATCCTGATATACCTCCAGCCTACATCCAAATCAGGGGCAAGCATACATCCTGATGTATTTCCTGCCTGTGAACCTCCTCCCCAAATGTGATCACGCACACCTGATGCAGATGGGTCAAACTTGTTTAGGGGAGTGAAAACACGTGACTTGTTTTCTCCCATAAACAACAGCCTTCAGCCTTTCAGGAACTATCTGTCCTTGGGCAAGGGGCTTGCAGATAAGAGACATTTTTGTTTCACGCCTTTCTAAGGCATAGTAATTCAAACTTCAAATGTAACTTTGGCTCTCACAGTTACACAATGAACACCCAGGTTTCATTGTTGTATCAACAAAAGAACACCCAGTCTGGGTAACTTTATAAAGAGATGTGTGCAGTTCGCCCTTCTGGGGTTGCATGATGACAGCAAGGCCAGCATGGCTCTGTGGGGATCTCCTAGAAGGTGGTGACTGCGTGGTGGGGACAGGAATTAGAGGAAGAGATGGAGGTCTAGAGGGGAAAGCCAGAGAGGCTGGGAGGGGACAGGCTTCTTTTCTAGCAAAGTTTTGTCCAGTTTGTCAATAAGCTGTCAGTATCCCAGGCTGGCCTCAAGCTCACTGTGTAGTTGAGAATGACTTTGAACTCTGGATTCAACTCTTTTGAATCTCAGGTATGCACCTTCACACCCAATTTTATGACTGCCTTTTGAGAAATAACTCAGGGATCCAAGGAGAACTACCCTAATTCCTTCCAAGGGTGTTTCCCAATGACCTATGGACCTCCTTGTGACTTCACCTCTTAAAGGCCCCACACTATCTGCCAACATCACCACATGAGCCCTGGGAGAAAAGCCACATTCCAACCATGATGACTGGCAAATACCTTAATCTCATATCCAGACCTAAAAAGTAATTTAAAAATAATTGGAATTTTATTATGTCCAACACTTATTCAATTGATTCAGATGTGAAACACTGAGGCCCACAGCTACAACCTCAGCTACTCGGGAAGCTTAAGTAGGATCAAAAGTTCAAGGCCAGACTGGGGCTGTACAGTGAGACTCCTTCCTTACCCACTCCCTCCCACCAAAACATTTTCAACTGATTCAGGAGGTAATGAGAACAGCTTCCCAGCTGGACTTTATTATCAAATATGCAATTAAGCTGTTAGACAAATGTGAACCAAGTCACTACTTTGCATACTTGTCACATATACAGCAGACAGTAGCAAAAGGTGGCCCCCATAAATCCTGTGTCCTTCCAGCCTGTGTAATGCATCAGGGCTGTGGAACAGTGTTGCGCACTAAGCCAGAGCAGCTTAGAAAGTATTTTCAGATTGGGGCCTGTCCTCTCTTGCTCCTGGGAATGCTTCCACTATCACATGAACGAGCTCAGGCAAGCGTGCTGGAAGCACATGGTCCAGCCAGCAGCCAGCACCTACCAAGAAGCTACAGCCCAGCTAGACTCTATGAGATCCACCTGCTGATTGTAGCTGCACAAACAAGCACATGCGAGAGCCCAAACTCCTGGCTTATGTAATCAGGGGTTAATTAAGGCTGACTGTGGTCTGAAGTCACTAAAATTTCAGAGTACTCTGTTACCCCAATAAAGGGTAACTGAAGTAGTTCACACAAATTAAGAATGAATAGCCACAGAAAGAAACAGCTTACATACAGCAGAAGTCTCTCGGGTTTATACATGCAGCCCAAGGAGGCCTTAATGCTGGTGGTCTGTATAATCCACAGGAATCAGGACCTTGACAGGGCTGAAGAACCACCTCACCTCCCTCCAGTGCACTGGTTGCTGGGTCACATGTCTGTCCTTGTGGCCATCATCCAAAGAAGGCAGAGCTATGTGGCAGTGTTTTCTTTAAGCACCGCAGACCCAGCAGATCACAAAAAGAGTTGGTAAAACTATAGACTCGTCTGCTTTTGGACTGGAAACAACAAACTTGTAGGATGGTCATTGCAGACGGAAGGTACCTAGTCAGATGGCTAGCTATCACTTAAGCTTCTGGCTCATCTCTCAGAAAGAGGGCACAGGGGCTTAGAACCAGCCATTATTTCTTTCTTATAATAAACATTTTCTATAAAGGAAAACCTTCAGTTTCTCTTGGTAGCATTCCAGGTATGCAAGGTTTGTAAACTGCTGTATGAACTGGCAGCATTAAAGGAAGTAAAGACAGGATAACAGGAGAAAGACAGAGATAACTTTAGAAAGAAAAGACCAGAGACATGGGAAATTAAGAATTTCTTGGCTATGACTTAGTACTTTGATATACATATATTATATTATATATATATATATAGAAATTTAACCATTTTAAGTAGACCTCTTTATATCTTTCTCAATCGACCTTAATGCTTACATCATGCTGCTGTGTCTAACTCATTTTCAATTTTGAGGTATGCTAAATTGTCTTTTCCAAAGAGGGACAACTGGTCTACCCACCTCACAGGTATAAAGAGGGGCCAATGAGCAAACAAAAGCTGCTGGGAGATGTTGGATTATAAAAACTAAATTAAATCAACCTAAATACTTGAAAATGTCTTAACTTCAAAATGGAAGTTGAACAGTGTGTTGCATTGGGGAAGAGGTTATGCTTTTGTTTCCACAGGAAATGAAAGGCTCTGGATTCCTTACCGATTTATAGAAATCAGATTTGACCTGGTGAGACCTTCTGCATATCTTGACTACAGACATGGGGGAGGAAGCTAAAAAATACCAGGCAGGCAATGTGTAAGCTGAGCCCTTGTCATGGGAAAAGCTCTGAAACTGGATGAGACATGATAATCTTGTTGGCTACAGAGTCCTCATGACTTATCATTACATACCATCCTTTAATATGGAATGCATAGAGATTTATATTAGTTTGATTATACAGTCTAAATGAACTTATAAAGTTCACAGATGCATTTTACCTGCTCAAACATAGAATAAAAAATCATCTCTAATTGGCTTGTGCACACCATACATTCCATACTTGTATTAATGCAGATATATATGTTACCTTTAAATGTTTGTGTGTTTTCAGAGTAAGGGGATGAGATGCCAATGAAAATGGGTAGTCCAGGTAATACGGCCTCTCAGAATGCTTCTATTACACTTTCCTCAGAATTATGCATCCAGAACAGCTTCAAGGCTGCTGACTGAGACAGTTGAGCCTCACAGACTACCCCAGCCAGGTCTTCAAATAAGCCTTGCACTTTTTCATTGCACAGAGACTGGGCAACAAATAATACAGCCAACTCTCCCAGGACTTGACCATTATCCCAGTTTTCCCAGGGTCTCCTAAAGATGCTAATGTTCCCAGACAACAAGAAGCAGTCTAGAGAACACAGCACCCACATTCCCAAGAGATGGGGTTGGTGGTTTCTGGTCATTTGATGGGTTATCGATGTTTGTAATTTTTTAGGGGGGTTGGTTATAAGTTGTTATTGGTCATGGTCAGGAAAAAAGCTAAACAAAGTAGTGAGATTCAAGGATTTCTTTCTGAAGGAAAAAAGGAGTGATATAGTATAAAGATGGTGAGATAAAGGTTTGGATTGTTGAGTCTACTTTTAAACAACCACTAATCCCAAATATTTTACATTGGTATAGATTTTTGTATACTGATACAAATTTAAGGTTATTTTTATTATACTGCATATATGTTTCTATTCTTATTTAAGGTATTGTACCTATGCTGCCCATTTAACAATGTAATGTAAATTTCTAGTCCTTTAAAGTTGTTATTACAAACTATTTAGGATAATAAAGAAATACACATTAATAATAACCTATAAGAATCAAACTTGTAGTCATGTTAGGTATGTTTTCAAGGTCAAGCAGAGATATATTTTTAGATAAGAATGTTCATTCAGTCTTACATAAAGCATTTACAAAACATGGAGGAGTTACTCAACCATAGCCCTGTTAAATATTTATTATTACATATAATTATAAAATATTAATAATATCTGATATTAAGGCAAATTATGAATTGGAATACTATGCAAAAATTATAAATGGGATGAAAGTGATTCTTAAAACTATAAATAATTCCAAGAATATATATGCACAGAAAAGAGTCAGGAAAAATATTTACCAAAGAATTAACAGAAAGTAAATCTCTGGCCAGAAGAGAAAGGGGGAAATATAATGGATATTTTTTTTCTTTGTGACTTCCTTGCATTTTCAAAGGTCCCTATAACAAATATCCATTATTTTGCAGGAAGAAAATTTTTATTTGGAAACTAAGGATAAATTATTAAAGCCATTGTCCTGTGTTTTTTTTCACCAACTTGACACAGCTAGAATCATCTAGGAAGAAGGAGCCTCAGTTGAGATAATGCCCCAACCATTGTCCTATGGGTAAGCTTGTGAGGCATTTTTTTGATTGATGATTGATATGGAAGGGGCCAGTTCATTGTTGGTGGTGCCACCTCTGGGCAGATAGCCCTGAGCTGTACAAGAAAGTAGGCTGAGCAAGCCGTAAGGATCAATCTAGTAAGCAGCATTCCTCCATGGCCTCTGCATCAGTTCTTTTCTTGAATGTCCTCTGTGGTGGTCTGAACAGGAATGGCCCACACAGATTCATGTGTCTGAATGCTTGGTCCATAGGGAGTGGCACCATAAGGAGGTGTGGCCTTGTTGGGATAGGTGTGGCTTTGTTGGAGGAAGTGCGTCACTTTGTGGGTGGGCTCTTAGGTCTCAGATGCTCAAGCTAGTCCTAGTGTGACTTGGTCTTTTTTCTGCTTTCTGTGGATCAAAATGCAGAGCTCTCAGCTACTTCTCTAGAACCGTGTCTGTCTACATGTCACCATGTAGACTATCCCGCTATGATGGTAATGGACTAAGCCTCTGAATTGTAAGCCAGCCCCGATTAAATGTTTCCTTTATAAGAGTTGTTATGGTCATAGTGTCTCTTCACAGCAATAGAAACCCTAAGACACCCTCAATGAGGGACTGTGATGTTGAAATGTAAAATGAAATAAACCCTTATTTCCACAAGTTGGTTTTGGTCATTGTCTTAGTTAGGGTTTTATTGAAGAGATACCATGACCGTGGCAATTCTTATAAATGAAAACATCTAATTAGGGTAACTTGCTTACAGTTTCAGAGGTTCAGACCATTATCACCATGGCAGGGAGCATGGTGGTGTGCAGACATTGTGTGCATACGTTATGCCAGAGTAGTAGCTGAGAGTCCAACATCTTGTAGGCAACATGAAGTCAACTGAAACACTGGGTGGTATCCTGAGCATAGGAAATCTCAAAGCCCACCCCCACAGTGACACACTTCCTCCAACAAGGCCATACCCACCGCAACAAAGCCACATCTCCTAATAGTGCCACTCCCTATGAGCTTACTGGGGCCAATTACATTCAAACTACCACAGTAATGGTGGTATTTTATTGTTGTTTTGTATTTTGTTTTTCAAGACGGGGTTTCTCTTCATAGCCCTGGCCGTCCTGGAACTTGCTCTGTAGACTAGGAAGACCTCAAACTCAGAGATCTGCCTGCCTGTGCCTCCCTAGTTAATCCTGGGATTACAGGTATGCACCCCTGCTGGTCATGGTGTTTTATCACAGCAATTGAAAACTTTCCTTAGTTTTACCTTAAAAAGATTGACCTTGTGTGCTCCATCTCCTTTCTGTGATAATCACCAAGCCAGTAACTGTCATGTGAGCAACTCCCTTCCTAGAAGGAACTGCTGACACCCAGTAATAATGCCTTACAGAGTTAAAGTGGGCATATTCAACTCTTCTGAATGGGTTCTACCAACACTCTCTTTCTCTTTCTCCCACTCCCTCCCCCTCCTCTGTGTGTGCCTGGAGCTGTGCCTGGTGGTGTAGAGGCCCGAGGTTATCTGGGGACACATTCCTCAAGAGCAATCAACCTTGTTTTCAGCTGGGGGCTTTCATTGGCTTGACTTTCCTATTAGGCTAGTCTGGTTGGCCAGCGAGCTCCAGGGATCCACTTGTCTCTGCCTTCCTAGCACTGGGAGGCACACCCAGTGTTTTTCATGTGCATTTTGGGTACAGAACCCAGTTCCTCTTGCTTTTGTGGCAAGCACTTGTGACCTCAGCAACGGCTTAGCTCCTTTTCTTTCTTGAAGACCATAGCTCTCTAAGTTTATACATTTCCTTTTACTTTGAGATTCTCAAACATCCCAAGACAGAAAACACTTTTGTGTGGATAAGAATAGAGGATGGGAGAAAACCTAGTCAGTGGCCACGAGTAGAAGAGCAAGTGTTCAAACCTGGGGGTTGTCTATGGCCGACTGGCAGATGCTCTCATTTGCCTTTAGTGTGTTCAACCACCTTATCCCTAGTGGGATACAAAGACAACAGCCACACCTTCTCAAGTCCCTCAGTTCTAAAATGGGCTGGACCCAGCAAAACTCCCTCACTCTGGCATCTCATCTGGGTGCCTGTAGTGTGATGGCAGCTGGGGAGAGTCATCTAGAAGCTTCCTCCATCAATTGCCTGGTGATCAGCTTGTCTCAAGGACAAAGCCAGGAACCATGGAGATTCTTCAGAGACAGGCGAAGGCACGCCCAGGGTTCATGTGTGTGGACGCCTTCCCAGCTGGTGACGCTATTTAGGAAGATTTTTGAACTTTTGGGATTCGGAGCCTGATTGGTGAAAACAGACCAACAGTCTGCTCGTCAGCTTCCTGCCTGCTCTGGTAAATCACGTTGTGATCTTACTGGCACCTTCCTCGCTGCTCTGCTTGGCCACTTTCTGAAGCCATGAGCCCAAAGGAATCTTAAGTTGCTTCGGTCAGGTATTTTGCCAGAGCAGCGAGGAAAGCCACTTCACTGAGCCCAGAGGTTTCCACTTAGCCTTTGGAAGTAGAGTGTTCCCAAGGTCCTGGGTACATCCGCCCTTTCCCTGTGTGACAGCTTAGCTTCCTGTGCTCCAATGGGGCATCCCATTATAAGTCTCACTGTTCACTGCTGTGGTGGTTTGAATAAGATGTACCTCCCACCCCACCATCGAATCAGGCATTTGAATACTTGGTCCCCAGCTGGTGGTGCTGTTTGGGTAAGGAGGACCTGTCACTCAGGGTGGGTCTTGAAACTTAAAAGGTTCACTCTGCTTCCCGCCTGTGATTCTGATGGAAACTCTCAAGCTTCCAGCTCCGGCCACCATGCCTACCTGCTGCTACCTCTCCCCTATGTGATGGAGCCCAAGTAAACCCATCCTCTGTAAGTTACTGGGTCACGCGTTTTTATCACCATGACACAAAAGTAACTCATATAACTGCCATCAGGACCAAAAGAAGGCGGAACATCTGGTGCTAGGCAGTCCCTAGACTCAGGCCCTACCAGGCTTGACCTTCACACCTCCACTGCAAATTCGTTTCTGGAGGCAGGAGTCCTGATCCTTGTAGGCCTGCCTTCAGCTGTAGCTTCCAGAGACCTGAGCTCGGGCAAACCACTTAACCTCTCCATTTCTTCATTCCAGGCTTTGCACTGGGCAACTGTGAAGATTACGTAACTCTGCTTAGCATGACAGTCCACACACAAGAACCACCACGGTAATGAGCATCATTTCATTACTACCAAATCCTGATACAAGCACATCAGAAGGCTGGTTACTTAGCTTCCATAATAGTCTTATTTTTGTCACTCGGTGGTCAACCTATGAGTCATGCACCAGATAACTTCACAGTTTTATATTGAATAACTTCCTTCTATTGAACTGTCTGAGTGTGTGATGTGTTCTGTGTGGACAGGCACTTATGTACAGGTGGGTGGAAGCCAGAAGTTGATTCAATCACTCTCTGCCTTACCTTTAGAGACGGAGCGACTCACTGAACTTGGAGCTTATCAATTCCTCCAGGTTGTCTGCAGACCGTGAGCTCCCAGGATTTGCCTGTCTCCATCTCCACAGTCCTGGGAGATACGGACACAAGTTGCCATGGCTGGCTTTTTATGTGGGTGCTGCCTCATCTTGTGTGGCAGGTATTTTTACCAAACTTGACCGTCTCCCCAGTTCTGATTGCCTTTTTCATTTATGACTTCAGATATTTTTGGATTGTTAGTTTCTTGACTCAATGGGAATCAAAAAGCTTAAGGAGTTCATTTCCCCAAAAGCAAAAGTCCACTTGTGATACCCATTTCTCAGTAATGTATACAATATCAACTTCTGTAGTTTTCAAAGTTATAGGTGGAGTAAATATTTAGATGTTTTCAAATGAGCTAAACATAGAAGTACTAGGAGAAAACAGAGGTAAACATGTCTGCAAGTTGAGATGTATAAAATCTTTTTTAAGCACAACCACAAAGGCCAAAAAAACATTAAAGGCAGCATTCCGGTCTGGGCCCGGCAGAGCGATGCCTACTAAGGCCAGTTAATAAGGTGCTAACTGAGAATGCACTGTTAACATTCACAAGTGGGTTCATGGGATAGGCTTGAAGAACTGTACACTTCAGGCATGGAGCGCAGTGGTAGGCCACTTGTTTAATATGTGAGGGTACTCCCACAGCCAAAGGAACGACTAGTGTCTAAGACAACACCAGGGAGCCAAGACAGTCATCAACAACTCAGTATCAGTGAAGGATGCTCAGCTGCGGTTTCTACCTGCATTATTACTGTCACTTAGTAACTACAAAAATGTGTCTTAATGCTTATAAAAAACTGGGATTACAGACGAGTACAAACCAACTTTCACACAACGCTAAAAAGCTCGAGCCAGGTGGTGGGGACGCACACCTTTAATCCCAGTACTTGGGAGGCAGAGGCAGACAGATCTCTGTAAGTTCAAGGTCAGCTTGGTCTACAGAGCAAGTTATAGGACAGGCAGAGCTATGTAGTGAGATGTCTTGAAAAACAAAAACAAACAAATGAACAACCCCCCAGGTCTGAGCTTCAAAACTATATATACCACAAATATATAGTTATTAAAACCATGTGGTATTGGCATTAGGACAGACATACAGCAATGGAAAACATTATGAGCTTAGGAAGAAAACACACATTTAGTCATTCTCAACCAGATGCAAGACACTATACAGGGAAAGACTATAATGATATTGGGACACTCGCTGTCAACATACCACAGAATGAAGCTAGGTTTCTACAATTCACATAGGCACTAATCCCGGGTATAGAAAAGACCTAAGTGTAAGAGGGAAAATTATAAAAAAATTGGGAGAAAACACAGATATAACTCTTTATGACATAGTTTAGGCAGTAGTTTTTTAGATACACTTGATGCTCAAGCAACCAAGGAAGAAAATAGATAAATCATACTTCATCAAAACCAAGGCTGCCAAGGTCAGAAGTAGTGGAAAGATAACCCTCAGGATGGCAGAAACCATTTGCACATCATATATCTGCCTATAGGCTAGTAGGCAGAACTCAGGAAAACTAATTTTAAAATGAGCAAAGGATCTAGGCAATTCTCCGGAAGTACAAGTGGCCAATAAGCATATGAAAAGACAAACAGTGATGCAACAGAATCATTATGGAAAGGTCAACCAAAGGCAAGCACTCCCCACCTCATGGCTCCTGGAATGCCACGAACTGTGAAACTGTGAAATGGTACAAATGAAAAGCTTGGCCATTTCCAGACATTTCAACAGAGTTACCACATGGCACCGCAATTCTGAGGTTTAGACCCGAAGGAATTAAACCCGCGTTCACACTAATGAGAATGGCAACATTATTCAGAATTACCAAAGTGGAAACTCTTGAGGGAATTCAGTCCGAGAGTCAATTGTATGGGACGGCTTGGTCCAACGGCGGGCGTGGTCTTCTCTGGAGAAACGTGACCCCACGGGGTAAGGGTCATAGTGCAGGATCCCTTGGACTGAGGACGGCCTGCGGAGGCAGGGCTTGGGAACTTCCCCGGACCTGCCCAATCGCCATTGGGAACTAGAGGAGCACCAGTTCCGCTGAGGAAGGCGTTGTAGCCTTGTTCGGTATTGTGAGTATACTCTTTTGATTTGCACCTGTTAATAAATCTGACTTGATCACCGAGTTCCCTCCATCAATACCACTCCTGGTCTCCAGCTATTTGGAGGGTTGTGAGGCATGGCCCGGCATTGAGGGAGGGAAGTCTGTGTGTGATCAAGTCAAGCAGTAAAGAACCCCACTCCCACCCTGCCCCCGGGTTTTATCTGGTTACTTATCTCCAGAAAAGATCACGCCTATTGGACCAACTAGCCCTATACAATTGGCTATTGGATTGAATTCCCTCAACAGGAAACACCAGAGGATATCAAGAAAAAAACTATCCATAGGACTATCCGTAGGACATAAAGAATTCATGGTAACACACAGATGAACCTTGGAAACATGATGACTAAGTGAAAGGAACAAGATAGAGGAGGCCACATGCTGCCTGATTCCATTGATGAAATGTCTAGAACAGGCAGAAACAGAAAGTAGGTCACTGGTAGTTCCTGGGGCACAGGGGAGGGGGTGGTGAGAGTTAAAGAACACAGACATTCTTCCTGGAGTGACAGAATTATCTGATAGAAACAGCTGCCTGAGTGTGTACACACGACATGGCCTGCACAGCTGAGTGTGTACACACGACATGGCCTGCACACCTGCAGACAGCAAGTCTGATGCTTGTGACATCTGCCCAATGCTGTGAAGACAAGAGAATGGAGCTGCTGGAATCGTCTAAGTTTTACTGAAAGAACACAGAGCAATCAAAACAATGACACATTAGCATGGGCACAGAAGACCACAGGGGCTAAAAAAACAAAGGGGACCAGAAAAGGGGGAGGAGAGAGAGAAGAGAGAGAGAGAGAGAGAGAGAGAGAGAGAGAGAGAGAGAGAGAAAGAGAGAGAGATTTTTTTAATGACATTATCTGGAACAGGCTGGAGTGTCAATATGGAGAAACACAAACCATAAACCTCTTCATCGCACAGTGCTCAAATGATTTCAACTGTATCACAGACCTAATTTTTTTAAGAGCTACAGAGAAAAACCTGTGACTATGTATTAGGCAAGAATTTTTTAGGACAGAAAGGCAGGAAGACAGGAAAAGAACACACTAGTAAACTGACATGAAAACAGAACATTTTCAGAGGTTAGCCGTAGACTAACATTTACAAATCACCTAATAAAAGATTTGTGCCCCTCCATGCTATAACTCAGGAATATGAGCCAACTAAAAACTGAACAGCCCAATGACTAGACAGAGGTTTACAAAGATCCTCCCCCACCCCAGGAATGACAAGAACTGGAAACTGATGAAAAGCAAAGAATAGACCAGATTCTGGAGCAAAGTAGCTCTACCAGGGTGGAGGTGGCAGGGCAGACCAAACAGACTGGGAGTACAGGGGGTAAATTCTGGTGTAGAGCAGTGCTGGAAGCAAGGTTGATGTAGGAGGCACAAAACCAAGGATAACCAATGTGGTCATCAGCCCAAGGACAAGAGACTCACTTGGAACAGGGGCAGTACAGGCAGGCATCCAGAGGTCTGGGGAATGAGACCAGCAGGCAGCTGCATGCACATGCTCCAGCCAAGTCCACGCTTTGGTACCTACTGCAACCAATGTCCATACAAAGACTTGAGGGTTGACGTTCAAAGCAGTATTCTTGAGAACAGCTATCCACAGTAGTAGAAACAATTACAAAATTCTACCAACTAACAGACAGATAAAACGTGGCAGAGTCATACACATTATATTATTAACTAAATGAAGAACAGCCAATATGAACTAAGCATGGGTCAGGGCTAAGGTGCAAAGCATCAAATGCAAGAGCACACTGGAGTAGACTGACACGGGCTAGGTAACCAGAAATGCAGATCTGCAGAATGTGATGATCAGAGGGCAGAAATGCAGATCTGCACAGAGTATGATGGTCAGAGGGGCTTCTGGCTTGGGAATAGTAGACAGAGAATGACTGATAAAGCATTTTTTCTTTCTTTCTTTTTGCGAAAAGACCTCATGCAGCACAGGCCTCAAACCTATCATACAGCTCAGGCTGGCCCTGAACTCCTAATTTTCCTGCCTCCGCCTCTTGAACGTCAGGTTACAGGTGTACCAATGAGTGTGGCACTGGTGGGAAGTGAAACACAACAGTCACTTTGCGACAATTTGGCAACATCTTATGACGTAAACACCACACAACTCGGCAATTTTACCACCAATATTTATTGAAGAAAAATGAAGTTATATGTTCACACACATTGTATATAATTGTTCATAATCATTTATTCATAATAAGCCAAACTAAAAACAATTGAGGTCCACACCAATAGGATAACAGCATCTTCATGTAACAGAACACGACTCTTTGAAGAAAACCGACTCAAGTAACAAGATGCTTTTCACAGAGCCACGCTGAGTGAAACCACACACAAAATACTGATTTCACCTAATATACAGCAACACAGAGCGGACAGCGGCAGCTTGGGCTGAGTGGATGGGTGGGAAGCTACTCAAGGGACATGAGGTAATACCGAGGATGATGGAATGGTCTCTATTTTGGTTGCAGAGAAAAGCCACGCAGGTGCATTTCTGCCCAATTCCTTAGGTGCTATTTCCCACGGGTATTCCTATTATATGTAAAATTTTAAGTCACTAAAGCTGCTCTGAAAAAGAACTAGTCTGATCACGACACACTGTTGCTCTTGATGAGGAAATGGGGCCACCATGTCTGCCTGGCATCCGCAGTGCACACACTGGCTCTCAGTAGCACAACAGTTTGGTATGTGAGCCCACTGTCCTGGGCAACAGTACTCCCTTACTCCTTCTAAGACCCGAGGACACGTGCCTACTCAAGAACAGTGTTTCAAACCTGTTGCTTTCTGAGATAGTCTAGTTACGTAGCTTTAGCTGCTCTGGTATTTACCATGGGGCCCACGTTAGCCTCAAATTCACAGCACGCCTCCCGTCTTCGATTCTTGAGTGTTGGAATTATGGGCACGTGCCACCATGCCCAGTTTATTCTTATGGTTGTTCTATTTTATTCCCAACCTTTTTGTTATAAAGAACAAATATCAGCTCCCTGTCTGTCCCCTATCAGCACAGCTTCACATGCTCCTCTGTAGAATGAGCTGAAGGCTTTTTCCGTGACTAACACAGGCTGGGGCAGCTTTTCTGTCTCGCTGGAATGCAACATTTGTTTTAGGGGACAGGGTCTTGTGTAGCTCAAGCTGGTCTCTGGCTATGTAGGGTGACCTTAAACTACTGATCCTCCTGCCTCCACTCCTAAGTGCTGGGATTAGGTGTGTGCTACTAGGCCAGCTAGCGATACTATTTTTAACTGCTATGGTCCTTGTTCCTGGTAACTTCTTGTGTTCTGGGTTCTTTTGGGAACTCTGACTCACTAGGGTCACCGATTCAGGGCCAAGAGAGAGATGTCAGTGCTCAGTCTTGAGGGTCAAAGCTGAGTTTATTAATGTGAAGAAGATAAAAGCCCAAAAGTCAGACAACTTTTGCTCTGGAGGTAAAAAAAGGTTTTGAGGAACCTACTAAACTTGGCTGTGCAAAATCAGTGTCAGAGCCCTGGCGAGTCACGTATTCCTTACCACGGGGGGGGGGCATTTATGCCATCACCGAGAGCAGCTTCTCAACATTCATCAAGAGAAGTTGACTTAATAGGAAGAGCAGAAGAAGAGCTGTCAAGAGCCTGGCTGCACAGGTCTGAGGTCTATTGAACCCATTCCAGAGTATGGATACCCAACAGAACCACATTGCAAAGATTAGCCTAGAGTTCACGTGGTGAGGTTGAGGCCTTAACAGATTTAAAGAGCTGCCCCTGCATTCCCTGTTGCCTCTCGAGTCAATCTTATGCTCGGCCAAGTTCTGAGAAATCACTGACTCACAGGCATCAAAAGGCACAAACATTTAACATGCCTTTCCCAGGGCACAGTGCAACCTGACGTAACTCCATTCAGCTGGACACCGGAGCACACGACCCCTCGGCAACCAGGGCAGCAGCCTCAATAATATTTAGACTTTACTACTTCTAGACTGCTCCCCACACTAGGTTGTGAAGTCTATTTTGCAAACGAGTATTTTGTGGATGAGCTTAACAGCATCAAGCATGAACATGGTAAAGTCAACTACAATTAGATGGCCAGGAATATGGCCAGGTAGAACTTGAGAGGTGATACATCTAAAAGGAGCTCATGAACAACTCTGGCTAATCAGACCTCACAAACCCTTCAGCTCCTGTGCAAGAGACCAGCTAATCGAAGCCTGAATAGAACCATCAAAAGCTGCAGCCACATTGAAGGCCAGAGTTGTCTGTGAATATACACAAAGACCCTAATTTTGCAAAGGACTTTCAAGCCCTTTTTGCTGAAGTTGACACTATTTCCATCTAGTGCCAACACAGAGCAAGAGCTGCTCACGGGCAGCTGCTAAACAAAACCAGCTCCAAATGAGGTCAAGGTCTTACCAAGCCTTCAGAACTATCCAGGCACAAAAAGTCAGAAAACATTCCTGAGGAAGAGTTGTCTGAACCTGGACTTTCCAGGACAACAGCCACTGGTCACTTAACTGCTGAGCACTGAAAACAGGGCTGGTTCCAAATGGATCTCAAAGATGAAAAACAAAACAGAAAACCAAAAACCTAGTTATGTATCAGTTGGGGACTTTTTGTCAAGTTGATTACATGGCAAGATGGATCTGCATGTCTGAATAGTCTAGGGCAGTCCAAGGTTTGTGTTCTAACAACAGATGAACTATATGCCATTTGCCATCCTTGATGTACAGGACCTGGATATCTGGGTGGTGATTAGCCTTAGACTTTAGAGTTTCACTACCTATCCCTGGCCGGCCTGTTGTAGACCAGGCTGGTCTCAAACTCAGAGATCTTTTCAGCTCTACCTCCTGAGTGCTGAGACTGAAGGTATGTGTGACCACACCTGACCTAACACTAAACATCTTGGGCATTAACGAGCTACCAAGGGCTCATGATATGCAACTGCTTATTCTCCTGAAGTTGTTTTACACTATGGCCAACGCTATGCAGCCACTGTTCAGCTAATGTTCTGGTCACTCAGCTCCCAAAGGACCAAGTAAATCAGGAATAGTAAAAAGTCAAATTTATTTTATTGGGAAGGTATTTTTTGGTTATAGTCTATCTGACTCCTGTAACATAGTGAGTTCAAGAGCTCACAAAATATTACTAGGAGTAAAGCACTATTTGACATAATTTTAAGTTTTATATTAGCATAAGTACTGCAGCCATTTTAAAAAAAAAGCATTTTATGTGAAATATGTAAACTTAGGGGATTTTGTCATCTGGGATATATCTCTCAGGATATATACCACTGTTTCACAGGTCTGGTCTGTGATTTCCTGTCCTCTGAAGAGCAATCCGTTGTGGTGTTGCCATGGATGTGCTGTTAGATCATCAGTAGGCTGCCTCCTTGACCCATACAGGTACCCTAAGGTTGCTGCTCCCCCAAGCCTTTACCAGTCCTTTCTACCCTTTGTTTAACAGCAAAGACCATGAAACAGCAACCTGAAGCCTTCTGGTCCTTCTACAGAGCACAACCCAATCTGTCTTTAAGAGCAATCATCAGGATATGGATGTGTACAAGAACCCAAACCAAGTTGTACCTTTGCTTTTGGTTGTCAAGATTTGAAGTCAGGAACAATAGAAAGGAACAAAATTCTCAAGAGTGTTTCAGGGCACAGGTAGGCACTCACTAAGCAAGGGTCAAAGCAACAGGAGCTAAGGCAATGGGGCTTCAAGAGAGGTCCAACTCAGCCAAGCTAAAGTGCTAAGTAACTCAGTGCCCCTTGCTCTAACTAGCAGTCAGTGCCGGCAATGTCTGAAGCCCTAAGGCACTGTGACCCGGAAGCAACTGCCGTGTATTCGTTTCTGGCTTTGTTCTCAAACCTCTATCCAGCCCCCACCTCAATTCATTCTCATACGTAAGTTCCTTATTTATGGCTCTTTAGGATATTCCTGGCAGAATTG
Source organism: Ondatra zibethicus (assembly GCA_004026605.1). Classification (NCBI taxonomy): domain Eukaryota; kingdom Metazoa; phylum Chordata; class Mammalia; order Rodentia; family Cricetidae; genus Ondatra; species Ondatra zibethicus. The sequence continues at coordinate 154,094 of PVIU01000744.1, forward strand.
GATTTTCCCAGGTACTGTCAAGCTTTCACGATACACAAAAATGACAATGAGTTGTCCTAGTAGCTCTCTATCCCTTTCCGCAAAGATGACTGCTGAGGTGAGTCAACTTTCCTTCTCAGGTTTCCAGTCCTCCTGCCCTCCCTTCTCATCTCTCGAGTTACTACAGATTTCTTAACAGGGCCTTTCTGCCTCCAGTCTCCCCTTCCGCAATCTGAAATGTAAGCATGGTTGTCTTTTTCCTGCTGAAAGTTCTCTAGTAACAGCTAGACACACACACACACCACACTGCATGAGCTGCTGCTTGCTTGCCTCCCTAGATAGAGTGAAGGCTGATTTTCTGTCTACTGTACATGTCTCTTACCCACTCTCTCCAGAGCCTGGCCATCTATTCTTAAAGACCTAATCATGCTCTCATCTCTTCTGAGTCATATTACATAGTAATATGTCTGCTATATCTCATTACTTACTCTCCAGTGTGCAACAGTAACTTAAATTAAGCTCCCAGGGGCCAGCTGACTTTCATTACTATGTTCCTAGTTCCAAGAAGCATGGGATCAAAAGCTGCTTAATGTAAAGTTGCTCAAACAGCACTTTCACCAAATGATGAGAATGGAAATCAGAACCCATGATGCTGTTAATCCATGGCTTCTTCCAACACACAAGATCTCAGATGTTACCATCATACTTCATGGTAAATGTATTATAAAAATCATAAATGGGTACAAATGTTTTTGTTTAGTAATCAACATTTATGTATACTATGTATCTAACTTGGAATACATATACCTTCTTATTAATACAAGAGTCCTGATATCAGAAGACCAAGGCAAGGCACAGAGAATAAAACCCATGGCCAGAGATGCCTAAGACTAGGAGGTCCAGCCCCAAAGCCTAGTTTCTTAATCAGGTCACTACAGAACCCAATGTTGTTTATATCTTAAAAGTTGCTTCCAAAAATAAAGGCAAGTTATGAAACAAATGAAGTCTACAAAGTGTGACTACACACTCACAGAACACTCTTCCCAACAGGGCTCCAGCTGCATGTCTATGATAGTGTTAAAGGTTTATGTCAGGTATTTCAAAGGACACCTTTACTTACAGTCACGGAAAAATACATACCTTTGTCCATTACCATAAGCTTATGAGAAATTTTCATATTTTTAGATCTAGCTTTGCTATTATGGGTAATAAAGAGGCCATAACATCAATTACAGCATGGCAACTTTTCAGCATTCAGATATTTATTTTATTGTAATGCACTGTCAACTTAAAGACAATAGGTAGGACACAACAACTTCCTTTCAGAGCATTCTTATTTTCTTTTTTTGTTTTGCATTCTTATTTTTTACTTCCAAAGAACAGGAGAGTTTAACAAGATCATTTGGAAATTTTCTTTATTAAAATATCAATGATGAACTGTTCCGTTTCTGTTGAGATCACACTAATACAGGCTGTTCCTAATACATTTTCTCTAGTTCCAGGGCCTTATTTAACAAGAACAATAAAATACTTTCTGATAGAGGAAATTAAGAGGTATTATAGAAGAGTTGGGGAACCAGGAGCAAATCAGTGGAGACAAATATTGTGATTTTCAACCAAAGAAACCCACACAAGTCACCTGCAGAGACATATAGTGACCGCTAATCAGTGCCACCAAGTCTGATGTTTTGTTGTTTCTGCCCAGACCAACGTCTCCTGACTATACTATGTACAACCAAACACTCTAACAGGACTACAATCAAACTTTGAGACAAGCTCTCATTCTGTAGTTCAGGCTGGTCTCCCTGTGATGCTTGCCTCTGCCTCAACCTCTCATGCATACCAGATACGCACATGGTTGGCTAATGAAGGAAACTTTTCTGGTGCCAGTCACAGCTGACAATGGGCAAGCAGTTGTGAAGTTTCCCAAATAAATGATCGGTACATGTCAACTCCAACATACTAAATCAGAAATGTCTCCTCAGTGACAGGAGAATGTCACTTATGTCTGTCCAATCTTGAGATCCTCATGGCCCAGGGACAGAGCTAAGAAACAAACAATGCTAACAAATGGTACAGTATCACATTCTTCATTTGTGGGGATGCTAGTTCATGCCAACTGCTCTTTGCTTCTCTATAAACAAAGAGACCAAAGCAAAATAAAACAACAACAATCAATCTTATTTTCAGCCACTGGTCAAAAAATTAAGAGTTTGAACATCTAGATGATAACAAATCTGTGAGGTCATTGACAGTGCATATTCAACTGAAACTAAATATTAACATTTCTGGTGTTCTCACAGAAAGCCCAGAGACTTAGGAGAGAAGGTATTTCCTACTTAAGACAGAGAACTCTTTGATTTAAATTTTTTTCTATTTCCTAGTTTAAGCACATTTATGGAATATGGTAAAGAGTACTAGTTGGGTACATTATCACCAAGAATGCCTCATCAACGCTTTCAGGAGTGGATCACTACCAGCAGTGCGCGAAGCAGCAACCATTCAGATTCAGTGGATGTGAGGAGAAAGAGTAGGCAGTGAAACTGGTAAGGTCACTGCAGTCATATCATACAGCTAAGAAAATATTACAAGTGACGTATTTTAGGAAAAATAAGAGAACGGGCTCCAAAGTACTGACATGCTAAAAGTTTTAAAGTTAAAATATCTGTACAGTGATTGACGAGGGGGCATTTCACACTTCATCTGTTGCTGCCAGTGAATGCCGAGTTTACTCCAGGGTAAACCAAACCCACAGAAAAACGGCTGAAGGCGCCAGAGCGCCTACAACCAGCAAATGGCACTGCTGACAAGAGCACCATTTGCCTCTAAGTAACTTTGTGCGCCCCTGACGACTGGATCTGGTTTAGATGGAAACCTCCTCTGTGAAGCATAAGGCTATCTGGTCATAAGGCCAACGAGCAGTGCGGTTATCAGTCAGATTACAAACACAACTCTTCTTCAATTTTGAGAGTTTCGTGCTCTGCTCACTGTTAGCTTACTGCAGGGGACATCCTCTTACTTTACTCAGGTCAGCACAGGAAAGCAGGTACTATTTACATTGAATCCATGATCCCTTTCACTGAAAGGAACATGCCTATGTCTTGCTGTAACATATTAAAATGATTGCTTTTGTTTGTTTTTGAGACAGGCTAGCCTAGAACTCACTAAGCAGCCCAGGCCAGCCTGGACCTCGTGGTAATCCCGTTTCCTGAGCGTAGTGGGTACCACGTCCAGTGGGTATGAGCACTCTGAAACCTCACCACACCCAGACTTAAAACCACAGTGTGAAATAAGGTCTGAACAGGCACTGCCGTTCCTGACAGCTCACTCAGGTGGAAATGGCTTTGCTGTGCGTGCTGCAGCTCTGCTCAGGATTGTCCTTGGTTATTCTGGGCTGCATTCTAGTGTCTAAAGGGATGGAAACCGAGTAATTATGTAACAAAGAATGCAGAAGACTTGCATTGGAGAGCCCAAACCTATACACTCTAGTCAACATGACTACCACTGTGCCTTCTGTTGTCACATAACATTAGTCAGGCAGAGACCACTGCTTATTAACAGTCAGAAACACTCTTCTTAAAACAATCACACAGTTTGATTAGTAGCTTGGTTTGGAAACCATTATGTCTATTGTTCTAGAGAGGGCCAAATAAAGTGAATGGATTTCTAAAGAGAACAGTGCTTCTCTTAAATATCTTGGTAAAGAGGAAATAAAAAAGCCGGGTTAAAGGAGAAAAAAATTGGCAATAGATTCACTATGGACAGAGTGGCGCTAGAGAAATCCAAGCATGTGCCTCCTTCTCCATACACGTGTGACCTTATCCGAGGAGCATTTACAAAGACTCTAGGAGGGGATAACTGGCTGGGTAAGTGAGGACCCCAGTTTTGATTCCATCTCCATAGTATTTGCTATCAGTAGTTTCAGGTGAATATTCGGATAGCTAACAATTTTATGACTGATGATACTCAGTGTCCGCACACAGACTGATAAATATTATAAGCAATGCTATATAAAGTTTCACTTATAGAACATTCCTAGAATAGGAACTTTGAACAGAAACTGGAACATCTGAGCTCCTCTCTTTTCTTCTATTTCTAAATTGTTCTTTATAGGAAATCATTGCAGACAAAATTTAAAGTAAAAATGCTAATTTTATAAAATTTGAGAAATAAAAAGGCTGTTATAATGCATTTCAGTAAATACTGTCCAGACAAGCAGTCGTCCATGTTCTCGACGCGGCAGCAGCCAAGGCACACGAGCCATCGGGGCCGCTGGAGGACGGTGGGAAGGAGGGGACCTGAGGCGAGGCATCCCAGAAGTTGAGCTTGACACAAAGCAGGTCCCCTTCCAGGGGCTCTAAATATTAATGACCGCAGCTGCTCTCCAAGAGAAGACAGCGGACATCATTCTTACCACAACAATATACCAGCAGTAGAAAGCAAAGCAATTATTCACATTCTAAGAGCTTGGGGAAAATCAGAGAGAAGAAGAAAGCTTACAAACTGAAAGATGAAGTGAAATGGATTCAGATTCAGATTCCATATTAACAGAAAAAAGAACTTAAGGAAAGAAAATTTCCCCCGAGGGAAGAGTAACTTCCTACAACTGGCTGAGAAGAGGCTGGCAGCTGTGTTGGGCACACCGAGGTTCTGGGTGTCTGACCGCAGGAAAGCTCTATGTAGTCTACGTCAGGAAAGCAGTGCAAGCTCTTCCCATTGCCTGGGAAGACCCCCGCCCCTTCTGCCCTTGCCCTTCTGAAAAAGAGGCAGCAGAAGCAACAGGGCTGGGGACAAATGAGAGGTACAAGTAGCAGCGTCTGAGAAGCACCCACTTCAACCCCCAGGGCAGCTCAGCAGGGAAGCAGGACTGTGTGGCATGGACTACATCGGGAGCGACACTCTCCTGAGGAAACCAAATGTGAAACCTACTTGTAATATTCTGATATGTTTTTAAAAAGACATCCACTGCTGCAGCCTGACAGCACTCTTTCAGTATTCTTAACCATCAGATGTATTTTGGGGGAATATTTATTCACATAATTTTGCTTAATACAGTTCTTTCTACAAAGACTGAATTTAAAAGTATCCACAACATTTTCAATTACAGTAACAACACATTAATAAATTATAAATTAACAAAATCTTTATATTTGCTTAAAAATCATTTATCAAATGCTAACTTCCAGATTATCTGGAAAACTAAAAATGCAAGTTGCTAGAAATCTGGCATCCCAATTACATTCTGATTTTTAAAAGTATATAAAATGTCCCTCAAATTACTACAAGTCCCACTGCAGATGTGTTTATTTCACCCTTTTCATAAAGTATTAAATTTACAACTTGCTAAACATTTTACCAAACATGGGAAAACTGCTTGGAAATGCAAAGCACAATGAAGTAGTTACACGAAAGGAAGAAAAGATCCCTGTTAGGACAGAGTCACTGCGGCCCCAGCATGAAGACCTGCAAATCTAGACTTTTCAAAGTTGCATAGCTGCAAGATGGTCACTGCTAACAAGCTATTGTGCAGTTTTATTTCAGAAGAAACAATGTATTTCAGAAATTGCAATTCAGCAGACAGTTCTACATTTAATTAACTAAAATGTAATTATGTAACTTGATTTACTCTTTGGATGGCATTTTTATAATATTAAACCTTTAATTCAAACTACTAGCATATTTTAGCTTTCCTACCCAGAAGTCTATTTTTCACACATGGGGGGGAAAAGAGGAAGAATTTAAGATTATTCTCTCCATTCACAGAGTATTATACTGTTTTGATTACATTTCTTGGTTTCACATTGAAGTGTTTGTAAAAACTTAAACTGGGCGGTTTTCAAGTTAAGAATAGGTGAATGCAAAAAACATTATGCTGGGGAAAATAAGAAGTCCCCAAACTAAAAACAAACAGACAAAACAAACAAAACAAATACAATAAAACAGCAGCTCTACAGAACTTAATAAAAAGTAAATCAACTTTGAAATTAGTTAACTTTGGCGTCTGAATACAAAATGTTTATCAGTATCATCTACGCAGTGACTAGTACAGGATGTGCAGCATTTTCAAAGTCCCTGTGTGTCCCTTATATGCAAGTTTGGTTCATTCAAGTTCTGCAGTTTCCATCCATCTCTGGACTCAGATCCTGGCTGAGTAAGCCTGCAGTTTTCATTTTTTTTTCCCCCAGAGACAGATCTTCAAATCTTCCAGATTTCTCAAGCATCTTGAAAAGACAAGAAAACCTGCATAAAAATAAATTATTCTAAGTCATGGTCAATATGGTAACAATAACAGAAATATAACACCACTCTCCCATGAAGAGCGTTTATTACTGTCACCTTTCAGACTACCGTTTCACTACTTCAGAAATTTATAGTTATCATTCTGTAGAACAAACCAAAAAACAGAATGATCAGTTAAAGCTTAACATAGAAGAAATCAGAAAAAACTTAAGTCATTCCTTTTCCACAGTGCTTAAGCACACACATGAACACAAAAAAATCACACCCCCTTCTCAAACTTAAAATCATCTCCCCAAATAAAAGCAGCAAGCAACTTCATAATTAATGAAGACTGTACATATTCATGTCTCTATTTTGGATTAGTAATTATTAAATTCTTATGTTGTTGATATAATGCAGAGCCTTTGCTACTTTAAAAAAAAAACAGACTCTGTTGGTTTAGATTTCTGCAGGCAGCTGTGTAGAAAGATCAAGCTATCCCATTTAAGTTCATCTCAAAGCTCAGGTGTTATCTAAGGTTGACAGAGATATGCTGATGACCATGAGCTCACTGTGACATCAAAGAAAAGAGTGTAGTGATGAGACCACACACACACACACACACACACACACACAGACAGAGTTGAAAAAACTGAAGATGAAATAGTAATTCAAAATTAGATTTTATAAATCAATTAAAACAAAAAAGGGACAAATTACCCATGACACAGGAATCAGATGCTTAATCTGAAGGGTGCTCTGGACAAGATCTATTTACTTCAAACCATTCATCTATGCAGCTAGAAAACAAGAAAACCAGAAATGTATAAATCCTATGTTTAATCACACCCTACAGTCATAATAAAAATATCAACTACTTGACTTTGTGTCTTTGGAAAAAAATGAGTATCTTTAATGATCACACCTGACAAATACAGTAAAAGATGTTAAATATACTTCAGTAATTTTACATTATTAAAGGGGAAAATTCTTGAACAATTACGCTATGACATACTTTCAAACTCAAAAAGAGTAATTATTACCTTAAAGAACTACCATTTCATTAATATTCAAGAGTCAGAAAAACATCTCCTTTTCAATAGTTACATATAGGCCTGATCAGTTTGCCTATCAATGCAATAAAATCAAAATGCTTTAAAATTATAATTCTTGGCAATATTGTATAACATTTAAAAATTCCATATTTATATGTGATCACTGAACCTTTAGTTCCACCCTGCTCTGCAGTCCATATATATACAGACAAAAATCCCTAATCTATTTGAATTTATAGAGCATTCATGATCTTTCTGTAAATTCTGCACAGGGTACATACAATTATCTTCTTCCTTTGGGTTTGCGTATGTATATGTATGTGTGCACACATGTGGAAGTCAAACACAACCTTGGAGGTCATTCCTCAAGTGTTACCCACCTTTTTTTAAAAAAACAAAACAAACAAACAAAACAGGGCTTGCTACTAGCCCAGAATTCGCTAGGTTGGCTAGTGGGTGCGGCTAGCTGTCCAGTGAGTTCAGGAACCCACCAGCTCCACCTCCTTAGCACGGGGCTGGAAGTGCTAGTCACTACACCGCTGAGCCTTTGTGTGTGTGTGTTCCAAGGACTGAACCCAGGTCCTCATTCTTGCAAGGCAAGCACTTTATTGAGCTATCTTCACAGCCCATAATTACTGTCCAGTGATCAATTAACAATGGAGTCCAGTTTTGCAGTCCCTTTTCAAGTGTTCTCGGTACTGAGGGGCAATGGCTGCTGCAGTATCAGCACAGATGGAACACATTTCCCTCACTGTACAAAATTTTTTTTTTACACATTGTTCCTTCACTGTCCCAAATTCACAGAGCTGTGACAAATGACAACATTGGTGTCTTCAAAGGACAAGTAACTTGGCCAGCAGCGTGTGAGTCACTAAAGCAGGACTCAAAGTATTCTGAGTTCTCATTGGAGGCACTGTTAATTCCTGCTCTACAGTCAGGTTAGCTAGTATCCTGAAGGGGAAATGAAGACAGGCCATTCTCACTCTGATGAAAACACTAGAAAAAATGTAAATGACCTCAATAATCACTCATATATTCCAAGTGACTAAAGCAACTCCTGATACCACTGAAATATTTGCTCTAAATATCAAACCCTAATTTGGTTATGACATGTTTTCAGTCTGGACTGTACCACTGCACCCTAAAAAACCTCCCATCTACAAAATTGCATCTTAAAACAGAACGCTCCAGTTGTGGTTACACTTGCAGTACACTGAATAGCACTTATGCAGTCTAAAATGGGTTCTTACTTTATTAGCCATGTAATCTGGGCTCATCATGAGAAGGCAATAAATAACTCCAGGTCCCAATTCATGTGAGCTAATATCAACCCACATAGTTTCTATTATAAACTACCTCATTAATTGTTCAGACTGTGATACCCCTTTCTCCTAGCAGCTCCAAAGGCATGTATTTTAAAAATGCACAGCACTGTCCCATGTTTAAAAACCTAAATCAGTGCTACCATAAATATTATTCCTTATTTGCCTTCTTCATATGTGCTTTTAAATTTGTATTCCATTATGTAAGTCCAGTACATGGATTTGATGCCACAAGCCTATAAATCAGAGTTGCTTGGGTTGCTGAGGCAGGAGGATTAAAGGTTTAAGACCTAGAAGACGTAATATACTGTTTCAAAAGAAATAATGACAACAAGTACGCCACAATTTATTTATCCATTCTTTTGTTCAAATTATCTTTTAACAGGCCATGCAAATTATAATTTAATCTTGTCACTAATTACAGTTTGAATTGGCTTTTTAGAAAGCCACAGTAATGTTTTTTTCAGTGCTGGCTCACATCCTGGTTTAGATGCCTTCTTTCCTCTTGGTCTTAATTTTGGGTAGTAGCTGCTGTCTCTAGACTTGAGAGTAAAATGACTGATTTTTGGCATATATACTGTAACTACAGTTGCCTACCAACGTCAATTTTCTTTACTGAATTAATAGCTAAAAATTTTTCATTTTAAAAATATTTTATCATAACTTATTTTGTGTGTGTGTGTGTACGCTTTGGTGACCATGTGGCAGCCAGAGTCCATGGGAGTGAGTTCTTTTCTTCCACTTGAGGGTTCTGGGGATCAAACTCAGGCTTGGAGATGAGCACTTTTACCCACTGAACTATCTTACTAGCACCAATTTTTTTCTTTTTCTTTTTTAATGATCTATAGATTTTTTTTCTTACAGATTTTCAAGAACCTACTATTTGGGTATCTCAGTTATAATATATATATTTGGGATGGGGTCAGGGATCTGAAACAAGGTCTTGCTATGTTGATCACAAATCCAAAACCTTTCTGCTTCAGTCTCCTAAATTCTGTGATCACAGGTAGATACTATCATGTCCGACAATGTATAGTGCTTTTTAATAAACTTTTCTACAAAATCTTAAACTCAAAGTAACAAAGTTTGATGGTAAAAATCTGATTAAAGGCAGACCATGCAGCATAACTTGTTACCAGAACAAAGACATGTTCATTTCTAATAAACACTGTACTTCTGGAATGGTGCGGGAGAATTGTCTGTATTCTGTCAATCATGATTTAAATAAACACTGATTGGCCATTAGCCAGGATGTATAGGTGGGACAACCAGACAGGAAGTAGAGGCAGAGCAAGGAGAATAGAATTCTGGGAAACATGAAGCTCTCTCGGCACTCCTGCCTGGACCACTGGAGAAGCAAGATGTGACCTGCCCCGCTGAGAAAGGTACTGAGCCATATGGCTAACATAGATAAAAATAATGGGTTTATATAACTTATAAGAACTAATACGAAGCCTGAGCTAATAGGCCAATCAGTTTTGTAACTTATGGAGACTCTCTGTGTGCTTTTCTTTGGGACCTAATGACTGTGGGAACCAGGCAGGACAGAAACCCCAACAAGCAGACCCTCATACTACACTGGAACATAATGAGTTTAGTGTCATATGTACTGCATGGCTTGTAGTAATCAAGTGTGCTCTCGTTTGCAGCTCTACAAAGTAGCACTTACAGTGCTAGAAAAGGTATCACATGGATATGGACATGGAGTATTACCATGTCAATACGCTATCATGCTTCTGTCTGCCAACTGCAAGCATTATCTGCTCTAGCAATTAACCAAAGGACTGCATGCTAGTTCAAACACAAAACTTTTGCTGTCATGCTAAAAGTCATCTCCACTACAAAGTATAGTTTCTACCGCAAATGTAATTTTTAATAACCACAATTTTTAATGGTCAATGCTATCAACCTTCTATCTTTTAAATTTGTCTATGTGTATGTTATCTGTGCCTAAATGTATGTAGAGTACCATTTGTATGCATGATCCCTTGAATGTAAAAGGAGGTTAAAACCCCTGGAACTGAAGTTACAGGAGGCTGTGAGCCACCATGTGAATGCTGGGAACCGAGCTCAGGTCCTCTATACAAGAGCAGAAAAGTATTCTTAGCTATTGAGCCATCTTTGAGCACCTCCTAAGCTTATTTTGGGGAGGAGGGGTAGAGGGAAGAACGGTATATCTTAAGAAAAAAAAATTCTTACCAAAAGGTCAAAAACAATTTTCTATTTTTTCCCTACTTCCTTAGATATTTGAATTTCACAGCTTTGTGGAGACCTAGAATTTTTATTTCAAACTTTAAAAATGATTCAACTGTTTTTCCATATCAATAACAATCTTTAAAAATGATTCAACTGTTTTTCCATATCAATAACAATATCAGTTGGCCCCAGCACTGCTCATCAACAGCACACTAGAATGCTGCACTGCAGCACCATTATGTCAGTCACAGCCATGTCAATTTAGTGCCAGCACTTCCCAAATTTCAACACATCTAAATCCTCACAACTATATGAACTTTGTACTATTGTTCTTAAACATTCAGAGACAAGAAAATCGAAACTTGTCTAAAATCACACAGTAAATTAGTCAGTGGAAGGGTTGAGAGCCCTGATTCCAGTCTCCATGCTCTTAGGTCCCATGCTGTGGTCTCCCTGGTCAGGCTCATGTGTTTATGGACTTAGTTTTGTCCTTGCTTGTTTAATTTTTGCATCTCTTAGGACATATGTCCTAACAGAATTATTCTCCAAGAATATGGGTACTGTTCTTTGGCCCTTCACTTGTTGGTCCATATATATGTATTTTTAGAAACACTGTCCATTTACAAGAAACTAAGACTTGACTGGGATAACATTAGTTATATAGGCTAATTAGGGTTTAAATATAATTTTTATAATACTGAATTTTTCTATACACACCATGTTTTACATGTATTTTAATCATATATACCTTACATTTCAATAGTTTTAAATTTTTAAAAGACTCAAACATCTTTTCTAGAAATTATTCCTAATACATTATTGCTTTTACAGCCCTTTTTTAAAAATAAACTTTAATGTTTTTATTTAAAGAAAAGTTCTACTTCATTTTTTTCTTTATGGGACATGAAGGCAACAATTTCCACGTTACCTATCTGGAAACCCCATAAACTCTCACTGATTTTAATAATTTTTATTCCCTATTTCTCTCTCTCTACCCACCCATCCAGCCATGTGTGTACATGTGTGTAAGTATGCAGGAGCCCTGGTGTGTACATAGAGGTCAGAGGACAGCATACAGAAGTTGGTTCTCTCCTTCTGCCATGCAGGTCTGAGGTAACAAGCTTGAGTTGTCAGGCTTGGCAGCAAGTGCCTTTACCCGTTGATCCATCTCACTGACCCAGTTCTAATAATTCACCTATTATTTAGCCTGAGTTTTTGCTTTAAAGGTCACAAACACAAATGACTTTTCCTTAAAGCACCCTCATTTACTGAGTAGCTGTTCATCCCCAACATAAATCCAAATTAGTCCTGGGGTATAATTTCCACTCATTTATTTGCTTATTTATTTTATATGTGTGTGTTACTGGTAGCCGGTACCAGAACCTAAGGCCAGTGCTTTTCCACTGAGCTTATCCTCAGCATGAGACACTATTTTAGATAGGTATTGTTAAATCTGGATTTTTGCATTTTAAGTTTCCTTTGCACATGGTCCTTGTCTTATGTCCAATCTCTGCATGGCAGAATCCACTGTTAAACCATCTCTGAAGGCCTGCTTGAGGGTTTATTTTTCTCCAGTCAATGTTTGTCATTTTTCAGATTTAATCTGAACTTCTTAAAGCAGTCAGTAATTGAAGTTTTGAATTTTTAGTCATTATTTATAAAATTACACATTTTAAAAAACTGTCCATTTGTTAAAATTCGTAATTCAAGAATATTAGCAGTGAGTTTTCCATTTATTCTTAATTTGTGACAAATTATGTCCTTTTCTATTTCTTTTCCTTCTGGAGACAATTTTGCTGTAATTATCTTCAACTTTAGCATACTGCTGTCTTCACCCACCACTTTCTCTGTCTGCCGACTCTCACCATCTACTCTGAAATCTCCCGATTGTTCACTCTAGGCACGTACAACTGTTTATCATTGTTCAGTTATAATTACTTCCCGAGTTCCCTGATGATTTGTTCTGTGACTTACACATTATTCAGAAGGATATCTAAGAGTAAGTTCTGCTGTCATTCCTGGTGACTGATGATGGTCAGAGGTATGGTGCCAGTTGTGAGAGTTTGCTGAGATATGCTTAATGGATTAAAACACAACTGATTTCTAGAATATTCTTTGTGTCCTTGACAAGGAACTGTATGCACTCACCAGACTGAACCAGAGGGCAGGGGATCAGTTCAGTGGGAAAGAACAGCTCAGCACATGCAAGGCCCTGAACTCTATCTCCAGTACCAGGAAATGAAAAGAGACTGGGAAGGTGAAGCCAGGCACAAGAGCACACCCAAAACACCTGCTCTCAGGAGGTTGAGGGAGGAAAAGTGTGAGAGCAGCCTAAACTAGGTGCAGATTTTGAAGCTATCCTGAGCTATGCAATTAGATCCTTCCTATCTGCAAAAACAAAATCAAAATTTGGCAAGCTGAAACGGCTCAATTTTTCTGTATATTGACTCATTTATTTCATTTGTTTAATCAGGAAAATTAAAAATTTTCCATTATGATGGCACAGTTGTCAGTTTCTTATGTTAACACAGATCACCAACAAGAATTTCAGTGTTTACCATTATACAGTAACTCTGTTCTATATGAAGCATCCTTTAATGGTTTACATTGTGTGGCATTGGTACCCAATGTTAGGTTTAGTTATCATTGCCTGGATATAATTCTCTATCCTTTTATTCCATATTAGCCTGTACCTTTAAAGCATGTTATTTATCAACATCATATTCTAATATTTCACCTACTTTCAGTTTATTCTTATAATTACTGGCATGTTTGGATTTATTTTGGCCTTCTTATTTTGAATTATTTACTCTGCTTTCTCTGTTTTTGCTACCCTCTCCCCATTTTATTCTTTTCCTTGGTTTGAATGCTCCAACTTCCTATTCTTTTTTAATTTAAATGTATTTTATTGTTTCTTTTAATTTTGTGTATGTGTGCATTTGAGTACCAGTGCCCTCTGAGGCCAGAGCTGTTAGATCCCTCTGCCTATACCCTCCCCAAAGCTGGAGCTGCAGGTGGCTGTGAACTGCTTGACATAGGTGCTGGGAGCTGAACTGACCAGTGTGTGCTTTTAACGCCTGAACCAACACTCCATTTCCTATTCTTTATGTGGCTACCTTAAATAGTGGTTGTTGTGCAACAGGGTCTCTCTACTAGCCCTGGAACTCACTATGTAGACCAGGCTGGCCTATAATTCACAGAGACTCACTTGCTTCTGCCTCTTGAATGCTGGGATTAAAGAAGCATGTGACCACACCTGGCTTTGTATTTTAAATTCAAAAATTGTTCTGTATTATTCTGAAAGCAAGAATAATGTATAAAGAAAACAGATGGGCTTGGGAGTCAATCTCCTGGAATTCCCAATTTGTTGGAATCTTGGTTTGCCACTTGCTAGAAATAGAGGCCTGGAGAAACCTCCTCCTTCTCCTTTTCCAGCTGTAATGAAGCGGCTGCTCGGCTGACACAGACCACCTGCTGATCTACATGGAGACAGCTGCACCACACTAAGGGCAGTCTAGCTACAACAGGCATCTGTTCAGATTTTATCTGAGCAAGGGGGAGAACGGGAGGTGGGTGGGGTGCTACTGAGATTCTAAATTTAGAGGAAGAGTTAGAATGAAGAAGAAACTGCTTAGCCCTAACTACAATGTTTGAAACTAAGAGAATAATCACTTGGCTTTAATATCAACCTTGCTAAAGCAATACTAAACTTACCCTTTATGATATATACACAGGCAAGGCAGTCGTGCTATGGTATCTCCCTGCTGCAATTCTTCAAGGCATATTGCACATTCCCCAGCATCTTTACTCAGCACATCCTCTGTGAAGAAAAAATGAATTCAGTACAAGAAAACTAGCCTGAGAAACTAAAACAAAACAAAACCCTCCAGAGAATGACTTACTATACCTGTACAACTAACTCTACAAAACTCAGCACCTGTACTTGAAGCACTGGTTCACACTGAATGAAGCTCATCACACCTGCTTCACCGAGGCATAAGAGTAAGCAAGGACACACTACAATAGTTCTCAACTCACACAAGAGTCTGACCCAAAAAGCCAACAACTCAGTCATTTGTCATTTGGAATTAATATTCTGCTATGTATCAATATTAGTGTAGTGTCCACAATAGTTCAAAAAAGTTTAGTGCAGTATGGCTGAAAAGACATGAATGTAAAATACCTTAAGTTTTTTAATTAAAGGAAACAAAAAGAAACAAAAAGAAATCACCCTGAACAGAAAACTGCTAAAAAGTTGCTTATCTCAAAAAAAAAAAAAAAAAAGGCAGAAGGATCTCAGTACTTGTTTAAATTGTTTAAATTCTGAAAGTGACTTTAGAAACTGGGCAAGGAGGAAACTCTTCACAGCCCTTTTGTTGACAAGGCCACACCAAGCTCAGATGGTGATCAGAGTGGCTTCCAGACAGCGCTGATGGCATTTTGAAGACTCTATGGTGTTTTAAAAAAACCCAACGGAAAACCTCTTACTGCAAAGCAGATATTCCTTAAAAGAGCTCTGAAGTTGCAGTTTAAATTGTCTTAATGTTATTTAGTTCGTTAGTTACTTCTGAGGCGGGGTCTTAATATGCAGACCTGGCTGACTGGGATAACTATATACAACAAGCTGGCCTCAATTACAGAGATCCTCCTCTGCCTCTGTTTCTGTTTCCTGAGTTCTGGGAATAAAGATCCCAGCACTACACCTGCTTAATGTTCAATTTTAACCCTGCCTGAACTAGCATGTTAGTTAGATATCCTTTGTGACCTCTAGAGCTGTGCTGAAAGCCATGCCATCATTGCAGAGTATGAGTAAAAAGCCTGCAGAGAATAGTGTGGCTCCCTCTCAATGATTCATTCTGAGACAGCAGATGGAGGAAAAATAGTCTATTTTGGTCCACAGAAAAGCCTGGCAATGAACAACTTCCGTGAATAAAAAAGGTCTCACCACTCATAAGCTAATGCATTATGATCGGCAACTAACGCAGAGATAAAAGAAAGTGTTATACCATTTCCCCTTTCCTGTTTTCTCCCTACATTAGAGTTCTCTTCTGTCTCCTCTTGCCCCTTTTCTTTATCTCCACTGAAGTCTTCGCGTCTAGTCTATCATTTAAGGACCCAGTTTCCAGTTAAAGCACTAAGCAGACAGATAGCAGGAAGAGTAAAAAGGATGGGTTTCATTCCCAGCATTGCAAAACAGAGAAAAACCACTCTGTAAAGGTTTGTAATTCTAAAAAATACAGTATATTCCTACCACATAGATTTTACTCACAGAGATAAGTCAATATAAAACCAAACAAATCTGTGAATGAGTTTTCTAATAAACTTCAAAAACGAGGCACTACTTTTTATGCAACCCATAAAGGATTATGAGATGCATTACCAGTTTCATATAATTCAAGTAAGAAAAACATAGCCCTGTAAGTTATGACACATACTCTGAGCACACAGAAAGCTTAGGCAGGAGGACTACAAGTTCAAGGTTAGCCTGAGTCATAGAGAGATCCTGCTTCTAAAGAAACAAAAGCAAACAAAACTGCAGCACACCTTGATCTTAAAACAAATCAGTCTCTTCCAGCTGCCTGACAATGCATTCTGGCATTGGAAGAAAAGAACTCTCACGCTCATCACAAAATAAGATGAATGAAATGAGCATTTGAAAAACAAACATCATTACTATTTTCCTGTATTCTACATAACAGATTCAACATAGAATAGAAATATGTAGAACTTTAACATGCTTTGAATATAGTGTTGAAAGAAAAATAACTGACTTCTAACATTTGTAGGCCAACCTATAACCAAGTCTCATTTCTTTATAACAATAACTTAAAAAGACTTCGTTATGACAATTTTAGTATTTATTAAAGCTAAAAATCTCGAATTAAAATTATTTAAAAATAGTATAGTCTACCTATAAATTTCATACAATCAAGGCAAATTCAATCTACAAAATTATATTTAAGAATATAATGAAAAATATAAGAATTCTAAATAATGCTGTTTTAAACTTGATGGGGGCAAGTATGAACCCTCAGACACTTTCTACCTTAACTCCAAAACGCTGTACTAAAGCCAGTTATTTTGATCGTTAGTTCTATTCAGCTCCAGTACAAAGACAACTGTACTTTAACATCAAGATAGGCACCCACCCCCACCCCCACACCCCACCCACCCCCACCCCACCCCACCCCAGACATCAGCTCAGCCTCTGCTGCACACAGCTCCCCCAACACTGCAGCTCCCACTCCAGCTGTTCAATGTCAAATGTAATCTGGGAAGCAACTAAGTTAGTTCATTCTTGAAATAAAAACTCATAATCAAGGAAAAAATGTTCAGTTTTTCAAAATTTAAAGCCCCCCCCATAAAAATCTACCTGAAAACATTTTTACAGTTAAAAAAAAAATCACAATGCAATGTGAAAATTTTTCTGCATTTTTCTATGTGTCCATCACCGACCTAACACATCTGGAGCAGTAAAGAGTGAACTTGGTACACTGTACACCATCCTACCTCTCAGCTCCTCATTATCTGTTATTAATTTTGACATACAGATAAGGGAAAGGAAAGTTAAGACATGACTTTTAACAAGAGATGGGTGCCAGAATCCCTCTGGGGGTGCAGTTCATCAAAACACAGAGCTTCTCAGTGTCTTACAATCTACACCTGCTTCAGAAAGGGGACTGCTCACTAAAGAAGTGCAGGAGATCTCAAGTTGAGTTGGGTGTGGTGGACAGTCCTACAGCCAGACCCAAGAGGCTAAGATGGGAGGAAGGTATTCAAGGACAGCTAGGGCACACAGTGAGAAACTGGAGATGGACACACATGGGTGCACGCACACACACACATATACACACCCCATCCACAAAAATTTATAGGTTGGGCATGGTGGCCCACGCCTGTACTTCCAGCACTTGGGAGGTAGAGGCAAGAGTATCTCTCTCCATGAGTTCAAGACCAACCTGGTCTACAATAGTGAGTTTGAGGACAGTCTAGGTTATGAGACCCTGTCTCAAAAACAAAAGGACAACTAAATTAAAAAGCTAGGAATTGAAAATCTAATACAGATTCCCATTTTGCTAGTAGTTTGACTAATAGTCAACCTCTGAAATATCCTACTTGTCTTTAGTATTAACATAGGATATGTACTCAAAATATTATAGTTAAGATTTTAAAGAATTATGTTAAATACTCTAAATTACAAAACACTACATGAAATTTGCTTTATTAGTAGGAAGTACTTTATGAACTTCTTCAAAAACCAAAGCCAATTAGCATCCTATCCCTTCTCTTACTCATCCTGATATTCCAGTTGTTCAAAGAAATTCCTGTTGACTAGGAACGTCTTAGGTACTTCTGACCTAGCCATCTTTACACACCCGTTACTACGGCCAGACTAGCACAGCAGCATGCAGACGGCTGCCCGATGCTGCATATGCTGTGGCTTCCTTCCCATAGGCATACAAACCAGCACTTTATTACATTCTTTTTGACATACTTATACTTTATGTTAATCTTATACAATAACAATTGTCATCTACATTTATACATGTGCAAAAATGCTGGAAGAAGTTAAGCAAGTTAACAGAAGTATTAAATTAGTTGTGTTCTAGGACCAAAACTTTTGGTTGGCTAAATTAAATAAGTTTTTGCCTACTTCATAAATTGTACTATAATGAAAAAATTTCACTTCATTTTTAAAAGCTTTCACATTATAGTATAAATATTGATGTAAATGAACAATTTTAGACACCCATAAGATTGAGAAATTTTCTAGCTCGAGAGGACCACATATTTAGAGAATGTATTTTTTTTTGGTTTAGTTCTGTTAAAACTCTGTGTGTGCTAGTGCCCTGAGGCCAGAGGCGCTGGATCCAACAGAGCGGGAGTCGTAGGCAGTTGTGAGCTGCTTCATGTGGTACTAGGAATTGAACCGGGGTCTTCTCTAAGAGCAGCACGCACACTCTTAACCATGGAACCATCTCTCACCAGCCTCTGGGGAAGCTATTAAGATTGGTCACACTTCATCTTTAGGAGTTAATAATACATTATAAAGGTGGTAGTACAAAGTCGCTTACGCTCCACTTCTTGAACAGCTTAAAGCAATCCTGGCCAACAACATGTTTTATTATAAAAGAAACAGTATTATCTGTGCTATCTACAGTGGCCATATGCCAACTAGAATCAGCTCTTGAATTTTCAACTTGTAAAATATGAAACCTCAAAATACATAATAGCTAATGAACATACGTTTAAAAGCTAATTAGAAACTTCTATAAATTGGTATTTCAGTTACAGCTTCTCAAGCTCTTTAAGTGTGCATTGTCCAAAGAGAGTACTTATAATTCAAGCAGCCAACTATGCAAAATTAAAATATTTAGCAGGTCCAAGCACATTTCCATACAGTTATTGTGGATCAAGACAACATGAAGAAAAGCAGACAGCCAAAAGTCTCCAAAGCCAAAACAAAACCAAGGCTGAGTGTGAGGCCAGCCAGGACTCCATGCACAGTCTAAATCACCACAGTTAACTTTCAGACAAGCACCAAACAGGAGGCTCATCTCTCCAGCCAATGCGATGCCGAGCACTACCACAGGTCAGGCATTTTACCTGAAGTTTACTTTTTCTTGAACCCTCAATGATAGCAGAAGAAAACAAAAGCAGCTGAAATGTGAAATAATCCCTAGAAAATCAAGAATTAAAAAAAATCACAATATTAGTAAAAAGCAATTACTCAAATAATGAAAAGTGGGGCTCTTTTATTAATATTTTCAGATATTTCTTAATTAGTTTAACAGGAGTCAATGCTAAGACTTGACATTTCAGATCCATGAGCTGTTTTAGTCAAATACTATAATGCAGTTTATAAATGATATTTAACAAAGTGAGTCTGATTTCTAAGTTAAATATATCAATAAAAGTATGGTATCAACCTTTATTAGTGTGCCTCAAACTAGAAACCCTGGTGAGTATTGGTCCTATCCTGTTCAGTCATGTTCTGGCTCACCTGGAATTATTAGCTTCTTTGCCTTGATGCAAGCAAAGTCAGCAGGCGTATGCTTTCCTTTGTGTAAGTATAACTAAGAATCAATAATATTAACCATGCAGCTACCCTTCAACTGCACTGTTACAATCTAAAAATGAGATGCTTTTTAGCTTTGAGTGATGATGGTTCACGTCTAAAATCCTGAGTACACAGGTCTAGAGGCCAGCTTGGGCTACACAGTAATGTAGTACATATGTCTCAAAAGCAAACAATAATATTTAAGGGCAGAATTTTTATGCCTGGAAATTCACACTGGACATCTCCTGTAAGAAAATGCAACAAAGTAAAATGGACTTGGCTCTGGAATGGGAAAGCTGGAACAAAAGGGATGAAAGGACGGTTTACAGTCCCATTCCCAAGGAGACCTAAAAGCAAACTCAAAACACAGTACTGAATAAAGGTAAGTTCCTTATAGGCTGCAAGGAGCCACACCAGACACCTAAGGAATTAGCATTCTGTGTAATTACTCCCTAATCTTCCAAACTTTCAAGCTATACCCCTTTTCTTTCACACAAAAAGAAAACAAACAAAATCATAATTATTTGCTATACTCTAATCAAATATTGCCCTAAATGGCACTCTACTTATAAAAACAAACTGTTGAATATGAAAAAAAAAAAGAGCTGGGAGGTGGTGGTGCATGCCTTTAATCCCAGCACTTGGAAGGCAGAGGCAGGCAGATCTCTGTGAGTTCGAGACCAGTATGGTCTACAAGAGCTAGTTCCAGGACAGGCTCCAAAGCTACAGAGAAATCCTGTCTCAAAAAAACAAAACAAAGAACAAATTATGCCTTTAACTATGAGTCAGGTTCATTTGCTTTGAATCACTACAAAGGGGGGAAATCAGTTACTGAAAAAACAAAAATCTATTATTTTACATGATTTTCAAGTTTATTACTATGTACTTTAAAATTAGAATAATAGAGGAAGCTATAATGTCGGCAGGCTCAAAATGGCAATAAACTTGAATACAGAAACAAAAACCCAATCCCAAGCCCATTAAAAAAAAAACAAAAAACAAAAAACCTACCATGTGTGGGTATAGTTTAGACAGTTCCAGGTTTAATTCTCAACTTCCAATTTATTTAGGAGCACATGGGGTGGCAGCTACCTCATAAAGCAGTGCCTAGACATGACTAATACTTGACTATCTAGTACTGCACCTGGCATGGGACAGGTTATTCCAAGATGATTAATGATCTATATACCATTACTAA
Source organism: Ondatra zibethicus (assembly GCA_004026605.1). NCBI lineage: Eukaryota > Metazoa > Chordata > Mammalia > Rodentia > Cricetidae > Ondatra > Ondatra zibethicus. Next base: position 175,124 of record PVIU01000744.1, read on the forward strand.
TTCTCACACACACACACACACAAAACCAAAAACACACCCCAAAACCATTTTAGACAACCTTAACTATGTGAATTCTCAAGCTGAAAAGGATCATATATTTAGAAAAAATATTCTTTTGTTAAATGTAACTTTTAAAAACTATGTGTATATGTGTGTACCTGTACATGTAGAAATGACACAATGGAAGAGAAAGCAAACCCAGAGAAGAACTCTAATTACTCTAGAATTACAATGGACCATCACTGTCAGGACCGATCATTATCAGGGATGCAAAAGTACATACAACCTTGACTGAGCAGGACTATAAGGCATATAACATATAAAAGCTCATAATTATGTACAGAATGGTTATAAACTAAATGTAGAAAGAACATGTTTGCATAAACATGAATGGGGACATAGATTAGCAGTAGAGAATATTCATGAGACCCCAAGTTTTATGGTCCACACTGCAAAAACAAAACAAACAAAAAACCAAAACAGACACACACCTAAATACCCTCTCTGCTGGAAGGAGTATAAGAAATTAAAGCACTTCTGGAAAGAACTGGGGCTTGCTAAGGTGAGAGGGGACTTTTCACTGGGTATTTTCTGTCTCTGTATTGTAACCATGCAATCATACCTATTCAAAAAGAAAAGTTAATTTTAAAAAGGAGCAAAAACAAAGATGGCAGGCAAAAGCAATCAAAGAAACCATATTTGGAAGGCCATTCTCCCTGGGTCTTACGCTGGTTTCTGTGCCCTTGGGGCATCTCTTCAAGGACATCTATCTACACAGCAGAGTGTCAAGGAAGAGGCACAGCTTCTTTTAACTCCTCTTCATTACAGCTGCTCACTGATGTGGGAGCCAGGGCTTCAGGACAGACAAAAGGGTTTTCTGGCTGTTGTTATTTCATGAGTAACAAAATCCTTTGATTCTGACCCCAAATCAGAGATTTACATGTTACCACCCAGAGTTCACACAACTACGACAGGCTAACCAGTTATGGCAAGGTAAAGGAGATTAACAAAGCATTTACAGGTTGATAAGTGTAAATTCAAATAATGTCAGATGACTGGGGAAGAGCACTTGCTTAGTATGCACAAACAAACTGGGCTGTGATCCACAGTGCTGCAAAATCGTCACTGCCATCAAATGATGACATTAAAACAGAATATGGTCAAAGCCTTATATGAGACAGAGTAAAATACAGCATTAGGGACCAGAGAGATGGCTCAGCAGTTGAGAGCACTTGTTCTTGAAGATGACCTGGATTCAGTTCCCAGTGCCCATATGGTGGCTCACCACCATTCAATTCCAGCTCCAAAGAATATGATGCCTTCTTCTGACCTCCATGGGCACCAGGCATGCATGTGGTACACATAAATATGCAGGCAAAACACTAATATACAATAAACCAAAAATATAAAAGATCCAAACACAGTTGTGTATAATTGGTAATCTCAACAGTTCAGGAGGCGGATTTGAGGCAGAGGGCGTTCAACTCCAGATGAATTCAAGCCCAGCTTTAGCTGCATGAGAGCTATCTTTAAAAAGTTCTAATACAAAAAGGAATACTCAAGCTGCATAATATTTGTGCAAATAATTTAACTATGAATATGTAGATAAAAAGGCTAAGAGGTGGCTCAGAAGGCAAAGTACTCAGTGTACAAGCATAAGGACCTGAGTTTAGATTCCCAATGCCAATGTAAGAGCAGGGCCTTGTGGCATGCATCTCTAACTCCAGAGTCGGTGAGGAAGAGACAGCAGACCCCTGAAGCTCTCTGGTCAGCTAGTCTAGATGAATTGCTGAGTTACAGTAAGACCCTGTCTTGAAAGATAAGATGGAGAGCAGGTAATAGACAAGAACATCAACTTTTGGCCTCTATACATATGCAGAAACACCTGCATATATATAGAAAATTTATATAAATGCATATATGTATATATATATATTTCTATTAGGTTATTACCATCAACAGACTGAAGAGACTTTAAATCCAAGAAAAATTGGTAAAACCAGTTACAGTGGGGGATTGATTAAAATTTCTAAATCTGTCAGACTTATGTAGATCAAACAATGCTCTCTTTGGAAGGCCACTGAATATTTCCATAATACAATCAACTCGATTTATGTATTAATGAGCTGCTGAAGTAGCTAGGTGTGGTGGCACATGTCTTTAATTTTTAATCACTACCAAGACAAAGACAGGCAGAAATGAATCTGAGCCCCGCCTGGTCTACATAGCAAATACCAAGCCAATCAGGGATACCCAGGGCTATACAATGAGAATCTATCTCAAACAAACAAACAACAAAACAAAATGCCAGAAGATCTTTTTCACTCCATAGAAAACATACTTCACTGATGTTCTAGTTGCTTCTGTGTGATACACTCTGACTGAGAGAAACTCGGGATAAAGTATTTATTTGGATTATACTTTCAGGTCACAATCCATCATTGAGGCAAGTCAAGGAAGGAACTCAAAATCAAGTAGGAAACAAAGTACAGACCAAAAAGGAATAATGATTACTGGCTTGGTCACAGACTCATGTTTAGTTACTTTTTGAAAAATTTGCTTTTATATATTTTGCCTGTGTGTATGTCTATGGACCATGTGTGTCCTGGTACCTGAGGAAGTCAGAAGAGGGTGCTGGACCCCCCTGGAACTGGAGTTACAGTGGGTTGTGAGCTGCTATGTGGGTGCTGGGAAACAAAACTGCGTTCTCTGCAAGAACAGTTAAACACTCTCAATAGCTCAATAGCCCCTCAGTTAGCTTTTAATTCAGCCCAGGCTGATGGCATCACCCACAGTTGAGAAATGCCCCAGAGACAAGGCTCCAGCCCAGTCTCATCAAGGCAACTCTTCAGTGAGGTCCCTTTGTCCAGGTGACTTTAAGTTTGTGTCAAGTTGACAACTAAAACTATGACAGCTTATAATCATTATTTACAAAAGGCAATGCTCTACTTTCACAAATAATCAATGAATTTCAAAAACAGAGAGGTATGGACAGTGCTTTGTAACATCAAAATCACTTCCAGTAATTTCTACCAAATTAAAGGAATAAAGCATATTAAATTGGTAAAGCTATTAAAAAGTTATTCTTAAAATGTTTATTATTATAATATAGAGAATGAAAAAATAAACTTTTTAGTACTTAACATTAATAAATTTTACTTTATTTAAAACTATTATCATCTTTGAAAATACCATTTAAATATTTTAGCTTGCCTAAACTACAAAAACACATATTATAATGAAAAATACAACTGTAAGAAAATACCATGTGAAATGTTATGCCAATGAAATATAAAATTTAGAGAAAAATATTATTACTTATTATGTTGAATAGCTGAAGAAGTGTTTCATATAGCCAGGCTGGCCCACGGTCCTCCTTCTCCTGCCCCCTACTTCCTGGGGGCTATCATTACATAAATGCTCCACCACACTTAGGTATAGAAAAGGATTATTTTCAAACAAAATTCCCAAAATGCACTGAGGAAGTGATAACTATGACCAGACTGATAACCCTGTCAGTTGTCTTTAAGAGTAGATGGTTTCATCGTTGTGTCATAGCTGATGAATATGATGAATTATAGACTTCAGTGCAAACAACCAGTCTCCGAGTCATAATCTTTGCCTGTATGTAACCTCAGTAGTAATGTTATTAAGTATATGGGATCAAAGGTAAAAACCCAGCAATATCAGAAACTAATTCAACTCAATTAACTATCAACACAATCTAACAAAAACAAAAAATAAAAAGCTCAGAATCTCAGCACTTAGGGAGGCCAAGACAAGGAGTTTATAAGTTTGAGGCCAGCCTGGGTTAAAGATACTGTTTCAAAAATAAACCTAAATAAATTTAATAAATAGCTGCTTTTTGTTTTAAAAGAGAAGAAAGTAGCATACCCATTACTGAAGCTCAAAGCAAGCACTCATTCAGCAGGTTAACGCTAAGTAAGAAAAAGCAGCATGCCCCACAGTGTCATGGTTATCCTAAGTAAGCTTACAAGCAATTCAGGAAGAGGAAGACGTAGAGCACTCGGGAACAGAGCACTCGGGAACAATTCATGTTCAGGTGACACATGCCCACAAAATCAAGAGCCACTGAAGCCAGTATTAGATTTGGTTCTGAATGTCGACTGGCTAGTGCCAGTTCCCATGCTGTCGTGCTATGTAGGTGAGAAGGGAGTCAACGTACACACACTTTTCAAGAACCACTGTTCCATCTTCTCTTGCACTCTCTGCTTTCTGGCCAGCCACCAAGGAAGAGGAATACATTTCCTCTGTTACACACGCCTATCTCACCAGGGCCAAAGCAATGGGATCAAAGAACGTGACCTGAAAGCAGGGGTCAAAAATCAACCACCTTAGCTGGCTGTTTGGATATTTCTGCCACAGTCATTGAAAAGCTAACCACAAAACCAACTACAGTTAGCATGGAAAATCGTCACTCTTAACCCCAACGGTAGGAATAAACCTTGACACTAAGAACACCGATTCTCTGAACCCAGTCAAATGCAGACAGACCAGGTTCCACAATAGAAACATGTAGTGTCTCTGTGGGATGAATCTCAAGCTCTGAGTCATCAGCTTACATTCAGATGTCTGGAACTCACCTTCTTTAAAAGTTCCTCTATAAATAGAGTAGTCTGAAAATAAGCCTGACAATTCCAACTGAATTTTTATAGGTAGTTAACAGATACTTCACAAATTTCAAATTTTCAGATCGAGCTACTCTGGAAGACTGCACAAGATACAAGTTACTAAGTATTTCACACTGAACGAGAGTTCTTGTTTAAGCATTAACATGATTTAGAGGCCCAATCTAGTTGAGTTGGTAGAATTCAAACACATTTAGGAATTCAAACACAAAGCTATAAAGAGTCATGTGACCAAAAAGACTTCAGAGCCTCTGTCTCACCTAGTCTAAACTTTGTGATAACAGATGCTATGTTAAATACTCAGGCATTAAAAAGGCTACCTCCAATCAGATTCAACGAGGTAAGTGGTATTCTGGGGCTCTTCCTTTTAACACAATTACAATTCCCCAAGTCCAAGTGATGTGGGATTTCCTTTTGTATACGTGATTACCATTTATGAACAAAGAAACTGCTTTGGATTTATAGCAGGGCAGAACTTAGGTAGGCGGGGAAAACTAAACTGAATGCTGGAAGAAAGAAAGGTGGAGTCAGAGAGAAGCCATGGAGACTGCCAGAGACAGACACTGGGAACTTTAGCCGATAAGCCACAGCCACGTGGCAATATACAGATTACTAGAAATGGGTTAAATTAATATGTACTAGTTAGCCAATAAGAAGCTAGAGCTAATGGGCCAAGCAGTGATTTAATCAATATAGTTTCCGTGTGGTTATTTTGGTTCTGGGTGGACAGGATGAGTAAGTGGCCTCCTCCTACACCCAAGACAGAGAAGAACTTACCAAGGTGCCACTTTTCTGTAAGCCCTCGATCACACTGTACAGCCAAAGATCCCTTCTTCATTCACCTGTGTCATCACAGCCCTCAGACTAGTTTTAAAATTGAAAACTACATAAAATTTATGAAATATCTGCTTCTTGCTGTAAATTTTTATTGAAAGACCCAGGCCTAGTTATTTTTCAGAATGGCTGTATCACTAGCAGAGCACTGTGTGTGTGTGGGGGGGGAGGTTGTCAATAACTACTAATGAGTACTGTAAGCATTAGGAGCAAACTCTTAACACTTAAGGAGAAGCCTGCTGTTTTTTAAAAACACTGCTAACACACCTTTCAAGGGGTTTTGTCACACACCCCTCCTCCCAGTTAAAACTCTACAGGAAGATTTAGAGGACTCACTAAGGCCAGAGTCACTCTGACTCATTCATTATAACAACCTAGAGTAAACCTGTTCCTTACAATACTAAACAGTCTGCCCAGGAGACCCCGCACCACAAGAAGACAAGGCCTTAGTAAGAGCCCTAGTGTGCTCCTTGATTGCTGCAAGCTATAAGCCTCTCTCCATTCTGCATCTTCAGGCTGTGCTCACTGGCTTAGCACTCACCAAGACAAGAGCCACTGTGTTTAGTTAGACTTTGAGACAGCCTAGTAGACCAGTTTAATAACCTAAACACGTTAAATCCGGAAACGAAAAGCTGTCAAATATCACAATATTTTTGTAGTATTCTGGATATTAAAAAATTAAATTACAGAATACTATAATTATGTGCAAATCTATTATGCTTCTTAATTCAATGAAATGTAGTTGCAATTTTTAAAAGCCAGGAGTTAACATTAAAGGGAAGTTATTTTATGAATATATATAGTAAACATAATTATGAAGTATAATGGCAGAACAGTGGAGCAAGTATGGAAATAAAATTATCACTTTTAGCCTCAAATTCTGAACTTGAATGAGAATTTTCAGTAACTGAATTTCAACTAGATTATATAAAGAAGACAATTTCATAAGGCAAAAGGTTAGGACATAACCAATACATTTGCTATTCAAAGTAACTGCTAGGAGCTATTTCCACTTATATACCGGTTAATGAAAGAAATGCTTGTCACCACTGTTGATACTAAGGCTAGAGACGCTACCTTCCTAAACCACTTGACAAAGTTATCACAAGAATATATTCATCTCATTTACTCTTTGAGAGGCCGTAAGTCCTGTCTTATTCACTGGATCCTAGCACTTAGCACAGTATCTTATAAAGACCCAAAAGATAGCTAAACTTAGTCTGCCAACAGATTTTGCCAATTACTAGTATTCTCACCATTCACTTCATATCTAAGCCTCAAATGTCTTTTCTTCTTTTCTTAATGGCATTTAGGTATGCACAAAGTTCCTCTTACCTATTTCTTTGCATCAAGAGACAGGGTCTTACTACATAAATAGCCCAGGGTGGCATCAGTCTTGGCTATGCTAAAGTTATTTATAGGCAAACACCACAAAAATCCAACTGAAGTTTGTTTCTCTAATAGCCAGAACTATTTGATTTTTAATTCCTGAATTTATTCTACTTGTTCTATGATGACACTGAAGACTGTATTACTAGGATCAGGAGAAAAAACCCTGGTTCAACATACCATATCTAAAGCAACTGCCAGTTAGCGCAAGAATGAAATTTCTCTGTGGGTTCAAAGAGACAGATAATGGTGACAGTAAAGCTTTGGTCTCCACTTCCTACATTTGTTTTCTCCCATTAGTTGTCTGTCTACTACATTTATGAATGAACTTTATCCCTTCTGTTAACAATGTATCATTAATTACAGATTTGTTTAAGAATTATTTTTATGTGTATAGCTGCTTTATCTGTATGTATGCCTGTGTACCACATGTGTGCAGTGACCACAGAGGCCAGAAGAGGGTGCTAGGGCCCCTGGATCTGGAGTTTCAGAGTTGTGAGCTACCACGTGGGTGCTGGGAATTAAATCCGGGTCCTCTAGAAGAGCAACAAGTGTTCTTGAAAACTGAGAAATCTCTCCAGTTCTTCACTTATTATATATTCTTAAACACAACTAGTTCCGAACAAAGTCATCACAAACACTACTTTTTCTTTATGCCTAACCTAAAAATTTTATTCAGCACCACAGTTCTCAAGTGCAATGCAGCAATCTTCTGGAGTAGAGAAGTGAGGGAGGCTTGGCCGTCCTTTTCATTGAACAAAGCCAGGACTATTTTTATGGTAGCATCATCTGTCTTTTTCATTCCCACTCTCTCCTGTTCCAGTGGAATTTTCCAGGATATCTGATGTGTCTTACTACACACACACACACACACACACACACACACACACACACACACACACACACACACAGAGAGAGAGAGAGAGAGAGAGAGAGAGAGAGAAAGAAAAAAAAACCTAACTGTAGAAGAAATGATCATTCTTTGTCATTAAGCCAGGTAATAAGAGTTTACTTTTAAAAAACAAAGAACAATGCCACTCCTGTCATTAAATGTCTTGGAAATTTATTATTTTCACTTATTAATAGATATAAACTAATTAACCTATTTTTAAAACACATATAAAGTTATCTTAAAATGAGAATTTTTGAGTCCTTCCATGCCACTTAAATTTTGCTTCAAACATGAAATTCACATTATTTACGGCAATACTAATTACAATGTTATTTTAAGGCACAGACTTACCATTATAGGTTATTCTTGGCTTTGTTAAACACATCACAAGATGCAAATCCATTTCATCTGAGGGTACAAATTTTGAGCATACCGGGCACTTAAATCCTAAAACATAAAAGAAACCCAGGTTATTTAACTATTCTAAATATCAAACTATAGTTTTTAAGTCATGGAAGACCAAAAGCATTTAAAACTTCAATATTGAGACTTAAATAATATATTACAGTACTTAGTACAACTCAATTTTGGGGAAAAAGACTTGTAACTAGAAATCAATATGACTTAAACCAGTGTATGAAGACCATCCCATTATCAAATGAGAAGAGTGAGCCCCATCATAAATCGTCTTATCTAGTCCTATTACTATTATTTTCATTTCTGATTTTTCAAAAATACACATTTCTCTAGATGATTTCATGTTAGAATAGCTTCCTATAGTGATCATCTTTGTGAAAATTGTCTTTACCAATTTGATAACCAGCAGTAACATTCTTTGTAACTATACAGTACCAGTGATGACTGGAATGAGACTGTTCCCCACAAACTTATGTTTGAATGTGTGGTCCCCAGTTGGTGGAACTGTTTGAGAAGGATTAGTAGGTGTAACCTTATTGAGAGTGTGTGACGCTGAGGGTGGGCTTTAAGGTTTCAAAAGCCCATGCCATTCTTAGGCAGCTCTCTGCCTTGAGGTTGTTGCCTTGGCATGTAAGGTCTTGGCTACTGCTGTAGTGCCATGCCTGCTTACTGCTGTCAGGCTCCCCGCCATGGTCAATGGACTCATTGAAACAGTAAGCCCTAATAAACTCTTTCTTCTATGTCCTGGTCATGGTGTCACTTCACACCAATAGAAAAGTAACTATGACAATCCCTTAGCACTATTCTCCCCAATCCAATATTTTAAACACACACTGATAAAGAACATAAAAGCTTTGAGAAGAGCAAAGCAGGTCTATCATCTAAGACACCTCAAGAGTTCCTATGTTCAAATTGTCATCACCAACTTATTGGAAGTGCAATCCTTTCAAATGAGGCTCCAGTATGTGGTTGTTAGGTCACATGCTCCAAAAAATGAAAAACAGCTCTTATGGGATTCCAGAGTAATTTTCCCAACACTAAGCTGTTATGCAAGTCTCAGCCTGGGCGTTTGATGGCTCCGTGGTTTCTTGTCTGACAAAGTAATCCCCTACCTCCATAACCTCATCTTCAGCCCACACCTGCCACTGTGGTGCCAACCACCATGAAGCCTCTGTCAGTGCCAAAGTGATGCCAGCACCAAGTCCATAAAGCCTCCAGAAATGTGAGCTAAAGCAACCTTATGAAATCGGTCGTGCTTGGGTACTTCATTACAGTAATGAAGAACTGACTGAAATGTGGCCTTTCTACCACACCATACTAAGTCCTAATGCAAATTAAAAATAGCAACAAACCAAGAGAGGCACTTGCAGTCAATTTTGATACTTAAATGCTATATTCTTCCATGTAATATTCAATGTGGACTAATATTTGCCTGAAATGCTCTACTGAAATCGAACTAGCACACTCAATGGGAGAATGTTACCTACCTCACTTACAAAGACACAGTGTGGAATATTCAAGGGGGCTCAGATGTATGCTGAATTGAGAAGACAGAAACCAAGGCAAGTAGAGGAAAGGAGGCCTCTGGCAATGGAGCAGATGTGTAGACAGAAGAAGAAGCACTCTGGAAGATGAGCAACCAGTGAGGAAAGGAACCTTCTACACCTACTTCTAGGATGCGCCAGTTCTTAAAGAACAGTTTTCTCTCAACTGTGAGAGCAAAATCACAGGCAACCTGACAAGTTAGACTAGAATCATAGCTCCTACAAAACTAATATAAAGCCAGCAGGAAAAAGTTCCCTTACTATTCATTCAAGAATTGTTTCCCTAAGTGAAATAGTCTGGAAAAAAAACAAAAAAAAAAAATAGCTTTATTTATTGGAGCTGGAGAGATAGATGGGCTCAGCAGTTAAGAGCACTGGTTGTACTTGTTTCTTTCCACTTCTCAAAACTTCCTAAACTGAGAGTGAATAAAACTTCAAAAAGGAGAAATGAACTTGATATAAGTCAGCAGCAAGAGTAAGAAAGTCCACGAGCGAGCTGACAAGATTGCCAATACAGTGTCTTCAGTGCTATGAAGGCAGCAGAGTCTCACTTCCTAATCCTCAAAGGCCAAGATGGAGGACAAGGATGTCCCATGACTTTCCTAATAGTAATGCACAAGGCTAAACTTTATTGCCACAAGCTTTCAGGGTCCAATTCAAAGCATACAGCACCAAGCAACACCTGAAAACCTGAGGTTTCTGAGTCACTTTTACACCAGAAAGAGCTCCTTGGAGCAACAGTGCCTCACATCCGGGTAGGGAGCACAGCCAGCGAGCCCAGAACACTGTCTGCTCTGCACTTTTCAAGTGTTTAGAAACCAATACCACAACACGGTGGGGAAGGGGGGGTTAATATGGAAAAAGAACTCAAATATTTCTACTAGGCTGTGGGTGTAAGAGTTAGCTTCATCTGCCAACCTAGTCACCGGTTCAGAGGGAACCTCAGCTGAAGAACTGCTCACATCAGACTGGCTTGTTCCTCACTGGGCAGGAATAAGGAAGGCAGCTGAGCAAGCCCAGGTGCAGCATTCCTCTGAGGTTTCTACTTCAAGCTCCTACTTTTGAGATTCTACCCTTCGGTAGCAGGGTTTGTTACAGCGACAGAAGACCAAACTAGGACAGTGGAAAAAGAAGAGAACAAGGATAAAGAAAAATCTCGCACTGAAAAAGAACCCTCTCTTCACAGCCTCTACCTATATATACCTATTGGGAAAACCAAACACCAGGGGCTCCTGTCTATTATAAGCACTCACAGTCTCTACCTGTATACACCTATTGAGAAAACCCAAACACCAAGCGTTCTTGTCTATTATAAGCCCTATCTTACATATAAAAGAGTCAATCAGGATTTTTAAGGGAACTTTCTATTAGGTAAGATGCAACAAAAGAAAAAAAAAAGAACCATATCATAGAGAAATACATCAGAAACAAGTTCAAAAGAACGCAGACAAACAATATTTGCATTATCTATCAAAAGCAAATGGGCAGTATCTTTACCATACAAAGAACTCTTAAAAATCAATGAATAAAGCTAAACACTGCAGTTTTTAATATGGGCAAAATTTATAAACAGCACCAAGCACTCCTTGGTGTGATATACAGAGGACAAGATACACCCACGTATAGTCCTGTCGAATATAATTACAATATAATCATGAGGAATTTAGAAAAAAGCCTTTAAGATTCAAGAGACCTCAAAATAATACAAATGTTAATCCAGAAAACAGAAGGAAACAAGTTCAAATCCTAACCCCTGCACTAAATACATGGGTTGTTACAAGTGACTTTGTTTAAATTCCATCTTATTATGTTAAAGATCCCCCCAGGAGGGCCGATTTGTTCTTAATTATCCAGTGATAATTCAAGATAACACTGCATCCATAAAACAAGAATGAAAGGCTAGAAAACAGTGAGAGAAATGGAAGAAAGGAATTAGGGCTGGCGAGATGACTCAGCAGGTTAAGGCAAAAGTCTATGGAGAGAACAGACTCCAAGGAGCTGTGCTTGGACACCTACAAACACCATGGCATATGTGACTTGAATACACATTACACACACGCACGTACGCACACACACACCACAAAGCTCAAAAAAATATAGAAATTAAAAATTCACACAGAATGATGGGCTCTTGATTTAAGATAATACTATTGCCAATTAATAATAATTAACATTTACTATGAATGAGAAAATTATCTAGATACTTTGAATATATCAATTTACCCCTGCACACTTTGAATTTAGTCTTAATACCTTAAAGATAAAAGCAGATGGGCTAAGAACATGGCTATAGCTAGGAATTGGCCACAAAAGCACTCCAACAGCCCTCCTGGCTCCAGAGTCCCTCACCACAACTTTGTGCAACCTTTTCAGACTCCCAGGAAGTAGGACCAAAATTCAAGAAAGGCAGATAATAAAATAAGATCAGCTCAGGTGCTCTATTATGTAATTAAACAGAGCGGCAGAAATGAGGAAATCCAACGTATTTTCCCAAACTGTAGTTAATCAGTATTCAGAATGAAAGACTGTAAAAATAAATGAAGACAGGTAGCCATGTCAAAGTACATTACTGTGAAATTAAAAAGCAAGAGTCGTTTTAAAAAATAAAAATATTCAAAAAGAAAAAAAGACAGTCAAACTAAAATCTCTAAAACTCAGGCCTTCTTTTTTTGTAGCTTTTCAGAATCTGAATGGCATTAGTCTTTTCAACAAAGCTGGAAGCCAAAGTTTAACTCCAAAGTTCCAAAATGGCGCTTTACTGAAGACACACCTAAATTAGCATCCATGATTCCACTGGGTCGAACAACACAGTTTTTGTTTCAGATGGAAATGGCATCAAGGTCCTTGCCTCCTGAGACTATTTTTGAGATGCTCCCAGATCATGCACTCCACTAAACTCAGGGAGCAGAGAACACTTGAGAAGGTAAGGAAGTCTTTGATGAAGAGAGGGAGGTCTAGAAATTATTAGCTGAGATATAGTGTGGGTGTAATTTCAGAACTCTAAGAAAGAAAAAATGAGATTCAAGAAATATGTATCTTCAAATATTCAAAGACTTAGGAACCACTCAAGACACAAAAATCCAAGTAAGTGATGGTTAACTATGCAATTCCACTCCCAGTGTTGCCTCCGTCTTCCACTACAGTCAGCTCTGAAGGAAGAGTGTCACCAAAAGCTCTTTCTACAGCAATCTTTCTTGAAACATTCCTTCTCCACCGGAAATTAAATCAAGTTTCCCTTTGTATTTTTCCTGGACTTCAACAACAATTTCTGTATCACAGCAGAGCAAGGAGAGTATTATTTATTACACATTTATCTTATTAGCTTAGTAGCTTAATAAAACTTAATTTTGAAGCCCAAAAGTATTTATACATGGGTACAAATACTGGTTGTACTACAAACTATGATGATAAAATGTAATACCAAATACACACTGGATTACAGAGACTATATAGGAAGTGCCCAAAGCACAGTAAGGTGTTCAGCGAGCAGTGGCTGTGCTTCTTTTCAATATTCAAGGCATTCCCTAAACATAAAACCCACACTCCTATGAGGAAGAAAGGTGGCATACCTGCTATATCAATTAAAGTGCATATACAAGAAAACTGTGAACATCATACAGGTACCTAGTGCTTGTTCATGGTCGATGATAAAAGGATTATTTTTTCTCAATGGCCTAACCATACTTTTATTCAGAATGTGTACATTATTTTCTCCTAGAAACCAACCAATCATTAGTAAAAGAGAACAGATGCTCAACCTCAGCCTAAATTTGGTATCAGCAGGACAAAGTAATGGTGAGATTTTTTTTCCCTACCCCAAAACAAAAATGATGCAAAAATCACCCTTACCATCAGTCAGAACCTATTGCAGAAATGACAGAGAAGTACCCAGGCCCTGTTTTTACTATTTGAGCTGTCAGAAGTCAACCCCAGGGCTTCCAGCTAAATAAATCAAAATGATTTGAAATTTATGCCCTGGCAATGCTGAAGCATGCATGGGGAGCCCATGTGGTGGTTCTGTTGAACTTGTCCATATATTGGGTTTCATGGTCTAAGTTGATGAAGACAATTGACCAGATCTCATTACAGATGGTTGTGAGCCATCATGTGGTTGATGGAAATTGAACTCAGGACCTTTGGAAGGGCAGGCAGTGCTCTTAGCCACTGAGCCATAAGGAAAGCCTTTTATCAAAGCCCTAGTCTCTAGTCCTGCTCACCATGACAATAGAGCAGAAGCTTTCCTGCCCATACCAGACTCCAGACAGCAGGGAAAGAAAGGTAGCCAGGACCAGCCTTAGGCTGTTTGTGTGGATGGCACTGATGTAGGCTTGCAGGTTCTTGTATTTTAACCTTTATAATACTTTAGTTGGCTAATAATTTCTAGAAGGTACTGATAGATAGGCTTAAGCTTTTCTAAGTACATATGAACTGAATAGAAAAACAGTGGAAGTTAATGATAGACAAATGTGTTTATAAGACTTTTTACAAAGTAATCTCTATTTGTTATACCAGATCTCCAAATATGGCAGCTGTCCTCTCCCATCTTCAATAATGGAGCAAGAAATAATAAAAGGAGCCTAGAAACTTGCTTGGTTCAATGGCTCACTTAAAGAGAATACAGGTCCAACTGGAAAGAAATCCAAAGTGGCAGAAATCAGCTCAGCTTCCGGCTTGATGCATCTTGGCTCCTGGTGTGCACGATCATTACTGCACACAGATGCCATCTGTCTCTATATGTGGCTTTTCATACTATTTCCCATTATTATTATAATACAAATTTAGTGAAACAATTTTATATCTTTTTCTCCAAGAAAACACTACGACAAGTCACAGATCAAATTTTACCATGTGATCTTTCAAGAGCTTAAAACCCAAAAGCTCTCTGTTGGCCTATATATTCATTCTATACATCATCACTACTTCTATGTAAATCTTATCTCTCAAGTCTGACACCATCTGTGAGGCAGAAATTATATATCAACTCTCTTTCTCTCTCTCTCTCCCTCCCTCCCTACTTCCTCTTCCATCTAGATCCATAGACAACACTGATAACTTAAATCAAGTTGGTTTGTGTTCTACAAAGGTAAGAGCAGCACAATTAGAGGCCAAACAAAGAACTCGAACTATTGCTAATCATAACTGCAAGCAATTAAGCCCTAAACCTCATGATTTTTCAAATGTACCTAAAAGGAAAAATTGTTTCAAACATACCAATAAGAAAAACGAATCAATTCCTGTAAGCAAACAAGTTTTATGGCGAATAATATGTGATGTAAAGCCAAAGTTTTTGCTTTTGTTTTTCGAGACAGGGTTTCTCTGTAGCTTTGGAGCCTGTCCTGGAACTAGCTCTTGTAGACCTGGCTGGCCTTGAACTCAAACAGATCCACCTATTTCTGCCTCCCAAGTGTTGGGATTAAAGGTGTGGGCCAGCACCTCCCCGGCTATTTTTTTTAAGGTTTATTTATTTATTATGTATACAGTGTTCTGTTTGGATGTATGCCTGCAGGCCAGAAGAGAGCATCAGATCTCATTACAGATGGTTGTGAGCCACCATGTGGTTGCTGGGAATTAAAACTCAGGACCTCTGGAAGAATAGCCAGCGCTCTTAACCTCTGAGCCATCTCTCTAGCCCCCCAAAGTTTTGAAGTCTAACTTGAGAAGACAACTGTCTCAGGTGCTAGTGAGATCTACTCAGTAACAGGCACATGTAGGATTGTCTGCTAAGAAAAAAATTCTCCCAAAAATATAAGCTAAATAACTTAAAAAGCCAGGACAAGATGCAGATCACCTATCTTTTTTCTAAACTACCACAGTTCTAACAGGTATAAGTTCAGCTACCAGGCAGGGAAAGGATGCTAAGAGGTCAAAGGAGAAAACAGCAAACGAAATCTCCAGCGCTTCTGTAGGGGAGCACAGTAAGTCTAACAGAATGAAAGTGGCAGTACGGTGAAAGAGCCAACTCTACAATGTAGCAAAATACTCTGCAAAACAAGGTCACTTGTTACATTTTAACCTTGTTCAGCAAGCGCTTTGCCTGTCTAAAGATCAGATTCTCTAATGAATCACCCAAAGCAGTCCTGGAGGAGCATGCATAACTCATGTCAACAGATAAGACTACATCAAGGGATTCTTAGAAAACTTATTTCTTGTGGGTCCAAGTTTTAAGCCCATTCATGAAAGTCAATGTTTTCTATTGTCTGTGTTTGACAATTCTCTGTTCATTCTTTTTCAGGCCGTGTTTATAAAAACATTACTTTTGAGGATAATGGAAATGGGAAATGAATAAAGCAAAGTTTAGGTGACCTATTTTGCATAGTGCAAGTCATTAATACTACTTTTGGCACACAGTAAGCATTCAAAATCTAAGAGAAAGAATTGCTGGTTGTTTAGACTTGAGGATACTGAAAGGATTACTAAAGGTCTTACTATCACTTTTTAAAATAAGTCTTCCACAGTTTTCTGTACAGCTTAAAACAAAAACAAAAATCAAAACCCAGAGATTCCTTCTTCACGAGAACAAAGCAGTGACGGAACACACATTCTGGGGCTATAACTGCTCACCAGGCCACTGCCTGCCCAGGCGAAGCTGCTGGCCTGCAATCGCTTAGTGGCTCAAGGTTACAGGACGGAAATGGAAGTGGTAACTCTAATCTTTTATAGATGAGAAGACAGTGAGGTAAGAACTCTAACTAGAAGTCAGGAAACTAGTCAGCACTAGGGTGAGAAACAGTGTGCTGGGTAGTTTTATGCCATCTGAAGAGGGAACCTCAATTAAGACAATGCCTCTGTAAGATCTGGCTGTAGGCAAGCCTGTAGGGAATTTTCTTAATTAGTTATTAATGGGGAGGAACCAGTCCACTGAGGGTGGTGCTATCCCTAGGTTTGTGGTCCTGTGTTCCACAAAAGAAAGCAAGCTGAACAAACCAAATCTGCATAAGCTCCTGCCTCCAGTTTCCTTTCTTCTTGAGTTCTGGTTCTCACTGACTTTGATGATAAACTGTTACAGGTGGTGTTCATCACAGCAATAGCAACTCTAACTAAGACCAACAGGATGCTATTATACTTTCCAGCCCACTTAGCTCTTCTAGACCTCTCTCTCTGGCATCAGTTAACAAACTCAACCAATAATTTACAATACTTTATAGAGAAGCAGGCTACCATCGCAGGGGTCTATTTTACAGCTGTCTTCAAAAAAGAGGTGATATTCCTTGGAGAGTGGTAAAACAAAACACAATGAATGGCTGAGATTAAGAGCACACATTAAGTACCACAAGTAAAAAAAAAATGCATAGTGGGATCAAATTCTAGACATTTCCACAAATGTATTTCATGTATTTGAGAAACTATTAAGGATCAAGGAAGATTAAATATTTGAGAGTCAGTAATTCTTCCTGTAAAAGGAGAACATTTTATAGCCATTGTTCAAGTCATAAAATACAAGCACAATAGATGCTTCAGCTCTTATATCTGACACAGTTACAATCTTAGATAAGACCGTAGAGACATCTGTCCTTTTCTTATTTACAGTTCACATTATTTTAAAAAGCAATTCTCTTTCACTTTCCTCAACCTCACTTCAGCTGTTTCTCAGCCTGTATTGTGGCTTTTTCATTGTTGAAATATTCATTCTCATGCTCCCCCAAACTTGTGTGTGTGTGTGCTCGCGCGCACTTGTGTGTAAGCCTATAAATCTGGAAGCTGGAATGATTATAACCTTTGCAGTGGGTCACAATCCCAGATGCTCTTCCCCGATGTTGTGCTCTGTGTGGAGGAAAACTGATGCTGAAGAGCACAGGCTTAGAAAAGCATAGCACTTCCCTAGGAAAGTGAACCAAGGACAAGATTTCCTTTTAAAGTCTGTGGATGAATTAACCTATCTTACAGAAGAATGTTCAGTAAAATATGACTGCAATCATCACAGAGCTAAAAAAGGGAACAGAAGGAAAAGAGGGTGTAGAATGGTTGAAAAGTCAAAGATAGAGACAGTCCAGCTCCCATGGAAATCAGATCAAACCCAGGCAGCAAAAAAAAAAAAAAAATTTTTTTTGAGAAAGGACACCAGTAAGGGAACAAAAGACCAAAGCTTTAACTAATAGTAAAGCCTGATACAGTACACGAGTGGTTTCTACCACCAGGGAGCCTCAAAATGGTTCCACATCACTAGTGATGAAGGGCAGTGAAGCAGGGACGGATGATCACTGAGTGCTTACAACCATTGCGAAGTTCCATGTTCTGGAAACTTGGTCCTCAGCCTGGTTGTGTTGAGAGGTGATGGAAGTTTTAAGGCGGTGGGGGCGGGGGGCGGGAGGTGAAAGTGTGTGTGTAATTCTCAAAGGACTGCATCAGCTCCTGAGGGAGCAAATGAATTAACTAGTCCTTGAATCCCTTTGGGTTCCTGCCTTGCCTTGGGATGTTTTCTATACAGACTCCACCCACTGTGGTACATCCACCATGAGATCTTCAACAAGGCCAGACAGATGGGGCTACATAGTCTTGGATTTTTACCCCTCCAAACATCAGGCTAAACAAAACTTTCCTTTTCTTTACAATGTCCCCAGCCACGTGTTTTTCTGTTACAGGACTAAGGCAACAGGAACATGTGCAAAAGAGGTCACGTGCCAAAACAGGAAGTCAGAGCATGTGTAGGGTTAATGTAATATTACTACACAGAATACTAATCACTACCATCATTATACTTTTTGGCTTAAAACAACAACCTAAATCTGTACTAAGCATGGGTAAAAGTTCTCCATTTTTATGCTCAATGTCTCAGAATAATTTTCTTCTCTATATAAATATTGCCAATTCCTTTCGGTTTCAGAAAACATGTGACCAAAGACTGATGGAAAATCCAGACTCAGAGTACCAACCTAAGTACGGAACAGTGGCCCGTACTTGTTCTCACCTGTTATTTTAGTTTCTGTCTGAAAAACTCCCCTAACCATTGTATCCCTATCAACTATTTGTTGTCTTGCCATCTTTTGATTATTAAAAAAAAAAAACTGCTGAAGATTTGGCTGAAATTATCCCAAATCGTAAGTCTCTTAAAATATAAACCAAAAAACCCTCTACTCCTTTTAATGTAGTGTGACCAGCTAATAAATTCAGTAGACTTAAAATTTATCAAGAACCACGGATGCAATTATAGTCTTATTTAAACCAATCAATCAAATGTCCTTAAGACCTCAAATATAAATATTAAGTAATTCTAACTGAGAAGGCAATGATTTTAAAGCATGTCTTGTTTCCCAGAATCACAAAGCTCTGCCAAAGCAAGGGGGTCAGTATGAGTGAATCACAAACTGGTCCTGTCTCCACAATGCCCTTCCAGCTTGTCCAGACTGCAAGAAAATGTAGAGCTCGCATCAACAAAGGCAGCTCTGGACAGCTAACAGCCATTTTAAATGCCATGCACTGTTCATCATGCATTTCCACCACTACCCCAAGATAGAGATTTTAACATGCTAGCCACAATCAAGACACAACCTGAATCAAAAGCAACAAAATAGACAATTTACACTTCTAACAAGTAGGAAGAAGACAAGAGGGTAGATACAGCAGAATTGCACAGAGAAATTCCAAGCTTATACTTTCTTAATGTAAATGTTGTCTGGTGGCCAGTAGCTAACAGCTTCTGTGAAGTTTATCCACAGTGTGTATTAAATGATTTCATAGTCTACTCACCTACAGGAACTTGAGGTCTTGAGAAAGCAATACAATGAGGCAAACATTCTTCTGATGTTTGCAGTATGAATCCCAGCTCATCATAAAAATATAGCTGTTTTTAATCAAAACGAGAATAACACAGGAAACCTCTACAGTATATTCTTAGAGGGTTTACCACCCTCTATCAGAGATCCCAACTTCACTTCCTAACAAGGCTGTACTTAAGTCTGACAAAACCTGATAGCTTCTCTCCCATGGGGCCTGACCTCTGGAAGCCACTACTGGTTAGTAATGTGTTAATTGCCTTCCTAGAGTTCTTCTGGGACTGCACCCTGCACTGCTGGCTGATGGTTCCTTGTTTGTATACAGTTTTGCCTCTTGGGTTTCCAAACTCAAACAGAAGAATAAAATATAGCATTATGATAACTGTAAGGACATGTGACTCTTAGGGATGAATGGGATTAGCATCTCAGTCTCCTTACTCTCTCTTATAAGGGAAATGCACTTGGAGTAACAACTTGTTTTGTACAGTGATTATGTCAAGGATAACTTTAAACTTGTAAAAAATAAAAAGCATCAGAATAACGTGACACATTAAAAATATAGGACATTCACATTTCAATACATACTGGTAGTTTTACTCTTTATTTTCTGGTCCTCACTTATCACAGAAGGGAGATAGCCTAAAACATTTGTTATGTGGCATTTTCATGCAAGTCTGTATCCTTATAGAAATCATTAGCTGTTCAGAATATCTGTTTCCAAAGGGGGAACTAAGAAAATCTCTTCAAAAAAGATTTATGACATGACTGTAAGTTATCAGAGAGTGTAACCCAAAGGTTGCCCAGGCTCAGGCAGAGTTAAGGACCAGGGTGCATAACAGTCAGACCTTGTGACACATGTGTTTCTCTCATGGCCATGGTCTATGCTCAAGCACCTCTCCACCGTGAGAGATTTAACCTCTAAGCATGTCAAATTTAACCACTTCTCTAAGCATGTCAAATTTAACCGCTTCTCTTGATAGCCACCAACACTAAATTTAGCCATAATTATCTTATGTGCACTGGTGTTCTGCCTGCCTGTATGTCTATGTGAGGGTGTCAGATCCTTTGAAACTGAAGGTACAGATAGTTGTGAGCTGCCATGTGGGTGCTAAGAATTGAACTCAAATCCTCTGGAAGAGCAACCAGTGCTCTTAACTGCTGAGCCATCTCTCCAACCCAACACATTTATATTTTAAACATACATTATATACTATGATAGCCAACTTCCTAACCATCATGGCTTAGTATTTAATTCAATCACTGTAATTTCAAGAAAGTCACTAAGTACCAATCTGAACTGCTTAATAACATATTACTTAATTTTTGCCTCCCTATTATAAAAGTCTTCTCCCCCCTTCCTCTGACTCTCTCTTAACTAATGCCCAGCATCGTGCAGAAATAATCCCCTAACTACTGGCTGCCTGGGTTCTCTAGACATTGACACTATGAACAACTGAAAAGCAAGCCAGCAGCAGATGAGGGGCATCAGTCTGGGCTTTCCAGGCACTACTTCTCAGAACTGGGTACCATTTAGTTCTCTACTGTACTCATTAACATAAGAAAAAAAATCCCATGTTGAGTTTTAGCAAGTAAGTGATAAGCTATAGAAGATCTGAAACATTCTCCTATTCTTAAAAGAATGGGGGGGGGGCAAAATAAGAATGTAATTCCTTCAAGCTTATAAAGTTAATAACCTTATTTAAGTAATTATTTCAAGAAGCCTAGATTTCTCACTGTGTTGGAGAAACAGACAATATTCAGTTTGATCATATGACTAACTGAATTTATTACAGGTAAAAATTTTTGAAAGAATAATTTTAAGTCAAAACCTCCAGCTCTAAGTACCCAAACAATAGAAACTGTAGAATTATTTTGGATTTTTTATACATGTTAGAATGTTCTTATGCTAACTCAAGGTTAAAAAAAAAAAAAAGCAAGCCCTGGAGACAGGGGTAAGAGAGATGGTTCAGCAGTTAAGAGCAATGACTGTTCTTTCAGAGGTCCCGAGTTCAATTCCCAGTATCCACATGGTAGCTCACAACCATCTATAATAGGCTCTGATGCCCTCTCCTGGCCTGCAGGTGAATATGCAGAGCACTCACTCACAAAATATAAAATTTTAAAAACTTTTAAAAATGCCCATTCGTATGTAAGATATTGTCTTTACATCATGAAAATGGCTCATTATTTAGACATTCATGTTTGAGCATACAGGGGTGAAATGACATCATACCAGAAAACTGGCTTAAAATAATTCCAAGAATAAGCAATGAAGCAAATTTAAGAAAATGCAATGAAACACAGGCTGTGCACAACATGAAGCTATTTGTCCAGTATACTCCTTATACTTCCGTGTATGCTGGAAACCATTTCTAGCAACATTTCAAGAAAATCCTCAGTAAATTTAAGTCAGTTCTTTCAGTAAATCTGAAAAACCAAAATTCAACTGTAGTTAAAAATGAACTCAGAAACCATTCAAATTTTATGTACAAAATTCAAAGCTTAAAATTAGTTTCCATTACAGACTGCAGAGTTACAGAGGCCCAACTAGCCCCAGTGCTAAGTAAAACTGGATACAACCTCTATGGAAAATTAAATTTCCAATATGCAATAATGGCAAGCTACAAGTGCACACAGTTGTGGCTCAGAGACACCAATTCTAGGTAGGTATCCCAGGGCAGCAGTTTCCCACGTTGTACTGTGTAGAGGTTCACCTTGAGAGCCTAGTCTCCTGGACCTATCCCCAGAGATTCTGACTGAAGGGGGATGGGCAATAAATCTGCATTCCTAAAATGTTCAAGATACTTTGAGAAATATTGTCCTAAAGAAGTACATGCATGCTAACAAAGAATAATAGTTTTCTTAACAGCAAAAGGGAAACAAATGTCCAGTTATTAAATGATTAGATAAAATCTGGTATTTTTATCATCCCAGAACACTGTAAGATGTATTCCAATGACCAGAAGTGGTGTCTACGAAAACAAACAAACAACAACGAAAACCCATCGTGGGAAGAAGCTGGGAATGGGAAATGGCCTTCAGACAGGCAGGCTTGGCTTAACTGGGTCACGTTTGCTTTCTTAGTACTCACTAATGTTTTTCATAAAAGAGAACACTACAGACTATAACAGCTATAGTCAATATAAATGTGAGTCTTATGAACAAGTATTGTAAATGTAATACTGGAGGGAAAGAAGCAAAATCCAAAACGGGAGTATAATTGCATTTATACCAGGCTGGCCGATGTTATTTAGAAATGCACAAATAATGAAACACAAAGCAAAGAAATGATGATCATGAGCAAGGCTTACAATTACTCTTTAAAAAAAGGAGCTTTGTATCAGACAGCACAGATGACCATGTCTAGGCAAAGACACTCTCTGTCCGTATGCACTGATGGCTGGGTATTTGGCATATAACTGTATTCTTCTACTAACTTTGCTTAGTCTAATTCACCAAAATTAGACATTCGGTTTGCTGACAGAATTCTATCAAATTTCTTTCCCAAAGTTCACTACTTCGAGTTTAGTACTCTAATCCATCCTGGTGCTCTGAATTTCTTTCCAATTATATGTCATAATAATGAATTTAAAGAATAAAGGATCTGACCTGGTTGTAAATGTAAATCTGAGGTAACTGCATAACAAGCTGCACACTACGGTATAAGTCCTAAACATGTATGTGCACCTTTAAAAACACACAACAGCGTCTGATTATCTTGACATCTGAATGAGTTATAATGCAACCTAGAATTTAACAGAGAATTTACCAGAGTCAATGACTTTTAAAAAGTATCATTAGCCACTAGGAGAGGTGGCACACGCCTTTAATTCCACCACTCAGGAGGCAGAGGCAGGCGGATCTCTGAGTTCGAGGCCAGTCTGGAATACAGAGTGAGTTTCAGGACAGTCAGGGTTACACAGAGAAACCCTGTCTCAAAAATAAATAAATAAAAAATAAAACAAAACAAAAGTATCGTTAGCAGACTTAGACTGAGTCTAAAGCTCAAAACCACTGGCTACTGTGCTTTATGTCACCCATTTAACAGAGTCCTAGACTGCAGGAAAAATAGTGAGGATGCCAGCAAAGCCTTTCCCTTCCCTCCCTGACTGACCGCCCCCAAACAAAAACACAAGAAAGAAAAGGAGGAGGTAATAATGCAAGCTCCAAGAAAAACATACTATGGTACACAAACAATGGATGTCATTTGACAAAGCATGCAAGGACAGGTACCTTAAAACAAGTTTGCTCGGCCTATACATAAACAAGGCAACAATGAAACCTGCAAAACCACAGAGACCAGCTGGAGTCTACAAAGTTTTCACCAAGTTGTGTGAGGGTAAAAAAATCCTCACTAGGTCAAAAACTTTGTATGTCTTATTTAAATACTTACCATTACACTACTGGTTCCAGAAGGACTAGGGGTAGCAGAGTAGAAAAAAAAAGAGGGAAAACCCAATCAATACTAATGATAAAAAATGGCAGCTCAGTATCATCAAATTTAGGCACCCAAAATAACACGCAAATAAACAGATGAGGAGGCAAGCGGCCCACTTTCTGCACGAGAAGCAGCAGTGCCCCTCTTTGCTTCTCAGTCCTAACTTTACTTATTTGGAAACAGAGCTTACTCAGTTCTCCCAGACAGCAGAGCTGAGAAGGGAGAAAGGAGGGCTGGTTGGTCGTCCTAACACGCTATGAACAACCACAATAATCTAAGAAATAAAGCAATGTCTTGTTGCCTCACTTCTATCTCCGGTATTCCAGCAAAGCCAACACTATCCACAATGGATCCACACAGCTGAAGGGGCTGTTCAACATCTCACTGAGTAAAATAAACAACTTTATTATTTACTGTTGTGGCTGATAACCAACCACTGTCCTGAAACCAAAAGTGAAAGGTCACAATTCTGAATCCACTCATTTATCTGCAGCTCATGCCGCAGAGGCCTGCTCCAGGTATTTTACCTCGAGCTGTGTCTCTAACTCATTGCCACCTTTCACACATGCTACTCATTTCGTTTAACTTTATTATTATATTATCATTATTGAGATGACAGAGGCTTACAAAGTTCATATGATCTAAAGCACACATACAATATGCCCACATTTTTTAAAAAGTATATTCCTTCTTGCTACAATGAATTCTAATGATTTCTAAGAAAGATAAACTGTGAGTGGTTATTTGTTGCAAAAAAAGATTTTTCAAAGATCCCTTTAAACAAAGACTACGGAACTGTAACCAGGGTAGCAGATTTAGCTAACATGTTATGAGTTCAATTCCCAGCACTGCCACCACACAAAAAAAAAGGTATTATAAAATTGAGTATTGTAGTAGTGCACACTTGTAATTCCAGCATTTGGGAGATGGTGGCAGAAACATTTCAATTTCAAGGTGAGCCTAGGCACAGAATGAGACACTGTCTCAAAAGACCAAGGGCTAGAGATACATAGAGCTCAGTGGTTAAACACTTGCCAATCATGCTCAAAGCCCTAGGTTCCATTCACAGTACAAAAGACTAGAAGAACAAATTAGCAAAAACGAAACAAGGTGTATTCCCTCTAATTTTAAAGTATCTTTTGAAATATTTGAGAAAAATTAAAATAGTTTCATATTATCATAGAATTGCTTGAGACATTTGCTGGGATGGTAGATAATGATATCTAAAAAGCAAGAAGCTATACACCAAGCAGTATTCTGGCAGATACTGAGCAGCTGCTCTAATGCATCTGATTAAGAGCTGCCTGACAGTCTCTGTCCAGCCTCAAGGAGACAACAGCACATTTTTATACATTGTCCCCACCACACAGACGCAGTGACAGCTACTCCAGGAACTGACACAGACTGAGCACCCTACTCCGAAGTCCAAAGTGTGTCAGGTGTAGTGGTATATGCCTGCAATCTGGCACTCAGGAAGCAGAGGCAGGGGGATTAGGAGTTCAAGGCTAGCCTCTGTTATTCACAATTGGATTATAAGAGCTTGACTTATAAAACAAAACCAAAGCTATCCAAAATCCCAAACTTTTAAAGTTAAAACATAAATAAATAAATAATTTCCACCCCGAACTCTTGACAGGTCATAGTCAAAAAGTAATAAGATAAAATGGCTGTACAAAATTCCATTCAGAATATGTGTTTATGGATGTATTTGTTTGAAATCCAAAAGAGCTGGGACAGTGTACACATCAGTAATCCCAGCACTTGGGTAGGTGGAGGCTGAAGGATCAAAGACTGAAAGCTGGGCTGGTTGCTCAGTGGATAAGGCACTTGCTGCACAAGGCCACACAAGGATGAAGCCAGGAGGCTGGGTCCCCAGCACCCACACCAAACGCTGTACAAGTGTGTACAAGCTCACCTGTAACACAGAGCTCCAGGGACAGGAACAGTGGATGCCTGGCTTTTGCTTATTTTCCTCATCTCCCTATACTTTTTGAGTTTGCAAGAAAGGAAGTCATAATTGTCCTCAATCAATTAAAAAGACTTCAGCCAAGTTTAATACAAATGTTCTCAATATCACAACACAAAGGTTGACAATGTTGTCATATTAGTGCCTCAGTTTTCACTTTCCTAAACAGAAAGCTATTCCATAAATATAGTGGAATAGGTACCTAGACCTACCTTCTGGTAGAAACTATTCAATACCCAAAATTAAAATAAAAAAAATCAAGAGCATCAAATGAGCTGGCAAGTGTGTTATACATTCCAGTGCCAGAAAACGAGATGGAAACCCACAGAGACAGAACAGCTGCAGTCTTTCTGCTCTGCACTAGAAAGATGCCCTCAAAGGGCTTTGCCTTCATTGTTACCACAACCTAGATTCGATTCCTTTCCATAACCTCCAGCATCACCCAGCAAATTCATACTAGTCAGGAAAGGGGTAAACCACGAGAATGTAGAATCACAAACAAGTACCTACAATTTTTTCAGGCTGGATTCATAAGTTTTTGGTGGTCTAATATTGGCCATCACACTGACATTCCTATACTTGAGCAAACATCAGAGCCACATGAATTGTCCTGTCCTACTAGATTTCCAGCGTGTGGGGACAATAATCTGCATTAACAACCTGGTGATGCTGACACTGCTGGTCTGTGGAACACACTCTACCAGAAACACTGATGCCAAGTGCTCCAAGTTTCAGAAAAAGACATTTATTTTATGAAAAGGACGTACTACATATGATTGACAAATGGGTATAAAACTGTACACAAAGTTTTTAAAAAACTGCCCTCTACCCTGCGTCTTACAGAAAACTCAACCCAGGAGTAGTAAAGTCTCAACATAAAAGGCGGAACTGCCAAGCTTTCATCTCAGTCACTAAGAGCCCCTTCCAGAATGAGGAGAAGACATCTACAGAGCAGGGAAAGACAACTAACACTAAATAAATTTCTATGTCCACACTGGAAATGACATGTTTGGGACTTGCTTGGCGGTAGGTGCGGGGCTGGGGGTTGGGAGTGGGGGGGGGGACAGATAATATTCATTAACGTTGAATGTGTGTCATAAGGGTTTTTGTGATACTGTTTTTTTTGAACCTTTATGTAGATTTATGTATATTTTTCCTTGTAAGAGGAAAAACCAGCATTAAACTTGGAGATGTTTGGAACTTGCATAACAAAAAAGGACACAGACTACATGTAGAAACCTGTGAATCACTAAGTAAAATACTAACAATCTAGCAGAAAAGTAAGCATGACGTGGGCCTTTGAAAAGAAGAAACATGGGATCATGAAAAAAAGAAACTATAACTGGACAACCAGCCATGATATTAAGCATCTTCAAACACAGTATTCAAGAAGCTGAGGCAGGAGGATCATAGGTTTAAGCCAGTCTGGGCCACATAATGATAGCATGTTGAAAGAGAGAAACAGAGAAAAGAAAAATAAAAGAACAAATATGGACACGTATCTTCCCACCACTCCTAGTTAGCTTCAGCTGCCAATCTGCCACAGCCCAGGTTACCTGAGGGAGTTTCAACTAGGGGGTTGCCTAGATCAGACGGGCCTATAAGCACGGGGCACTCTCTTGATTGTGAATTGATGTAGGTAGGCCAAATCCACTGTGGATGGTGCCACCCTAGGCAGGTGGCCTGGACTGTCTAAGAAAGCAGGCTGCACACAGGCCAAGGAAAGCTAGCCAGGAAGCAGTACTCCCTGATGGTTCTTTAAGCGCCTGTCTTGAGTTCTTGCCCTGACTTCAAGGATGGACTATAACCTGGAAGTAAAATCTAAATAAACCCCATTTTTCCCAAGTTGCTTTCAGTTAGCAGTTTATCACAGCAACAGGAAGTAAATCAGAATGCCACTAACAATTAGAGAATTTGACAACAGCAAATATATAATGAAAGAACTGAAGGAATGACTGGGTAACTTACTCACTGCTGGTAGCATTGCGAATTGATAAATTGATCCCAGAAAGTGAAGGGGCACATTCCAGCTGGGAGGACCTAAAAACTTTTCAGGCTATCAATTAAAAAATATAGGCTTCCTTCTTATGTAGCTTAAGTGCATGGAAGTGATCATTTGCTCTTCTCCCACTTTATAAAGAAAGCCATACGTCACACTCATTGCAAATTATGTTTGAACACACCAGACAGTAATAAGAGAACCAAACAACAACAAAAAACACCTGGCACCCCAAGCTAAACATCCTGACATTTTCTTTAATTATATCACCCTATCACTCCATTCCCTAGCCTGTATCATTAAAAAACACATGTACGAAGCCTTGGATTCTATTTCCAGAACTGGGAAAAAAAATGCATTTCCAATAAAATCCTATCTACACTAAGTATATTAAATTTTCAATTTACTTTTAATTAATTGTGAACTATTATAAAAGTGGCAATTAATGTTTACTATGTGGAGCCTGATAATTCAAAATTTAATTTAAAATACGTGAAATCATATAGATATTATTTATATTTGGACACATTAAAAAAGGGTATTTTTTTTAAAGGTCAGTATTTGTAATGGACCTAAAATTGTATCTACTGAAATGTTCAACTATGACAAAAGATGAAGTGTGGATACTGGACAAAGCAGTCAGGTTTGTTGCTTTGATTCAGGGCTGTGGACCCAGGGCATCAGGCAAGCTAAGCAAGCACTCCATCACTCACCTAACAAGACCAGCCCCAAAAGGCAGCACTGAATTACTTAGTGTGAAGACCACTGCAAGGGAACACATGGACCCCCGAAACCATGTCTCCAAAAGTTCCCAGAGCACTGTTTATAATGCAAAACCTGAATAATCAACCAGCAACTGTGGCACATTCATTCAATGTAATATATCAATATGGAAATAAGCAAACTATTTAAGGTAACAGGGACATGGCATTTAAAACCAAAGCTTCCTGGGTTTAATGTCTGTGCTGGGATGCACCAGTGAGCAACAAAAGTATAAACTTCAGGAAAACTATGCTTACCACAGGTGCACAGGAAATATACCAAAGGAATGTTGGTAAAGGCCAATTTCTGAGCAGTTACCTGGTATATGAGGATTAATTTCATTATCTATGTATCAATGAACAGAATTATATATCTTTCCTGTATGTAAAACCCATTTTGTAATACAAGTAATTTTCAGAAATCCTATAGAGACGACAGACATCAGTATACAAGACTCCAAGAGCAACTGAGCACCAATAACAAAGGCTGACCACCAATAAAAAATTGTGAAACGTGTCAAACCTCCTTACCGCCTCTCTGGTGCAGGAGAATTGTCTGTAGTCTGTCAATCATGATTTAAATAAATGCTGATTGGCCATTAGCCAGGATATATAGGTGGGACAACCAGACAGGAAGTAGAGGCAGAGCAAGGAGAATAAATTCGGGGAAGCAGGAGGCTCTCTTGGGAGTCCTGCCCAGACCACCGAAGAAGCAGGATGTGACCTGCACTGCTGAGAAAGGTACTGAGCCATGCGGCTAACATAGATAAGAATAATAGGTTAATATAAGCTATAAGAGCTAATAAGAAGCCTGAGCTAATGGGCCAATCAGTTTATAACCTAATGCAGACTCTCTGTGTGATTTTAATTTGGGACATACCGGCTGTGGAAACTGGGCAGGACAGAAACCCCAACAAGCCGGCCCTCATGTTACACCTCTCCCCTCCCCTCCAACCCTCTCCCATGGACCCCATGCTTCTAATTTACTTAGGTGATCTTGTCTTTTTCTACTTCCCATGTAGATTAGATCTATGTATGTCTCTCTTAGGGTCCTCATTATTGTCTAGGTTCTCTGGGATTGTGATTTGTAAGCTGGTTTTCTTTGCTTTATGTTTAAAAACCACTTATGAGTGAGTACATATGATAATTGTCTTTCTGGGTCTGGGTTACCTCACTCAAAATGATGTTTTCTAGGTCCATCTATTAGCCTGCAAATTTCAAGATGTCATTATTTTTTTCTGCTGTGTAGTGCTCCATTGTGTAAATGTACCACATTTTCCTTATCCATTCTTCAGTCAAGGGGTATTTAGGTTGTTTCCAGGTTCTGGCTATGACAAACAATGCTGCTATGAACATAGTTGAGGACATGTCCTTGTGGTACGGTTGAGCATCCCTTGCACACATACCCAAAAGTGGTATTGCTGGGTCTTGAGGAAGGTTGTTTTCTAATTTTCTGAGAAATCTCCATACATATTCAAAGGGGCTGTATCAGCTTACACTCCCACCAGCAATGCAGAAGTGTCCCCTTTACCCCACATCCTCTCCAGCATAAGTTGTCCTCAGTGTTTTTGATCTTGGCCATTCTTACAGTTGTAAGATGAAATCTCAGAGTTGTTTTGATTTGCATTTCTCTGATGACTAAGGATGTTGAACATTTCCTTAAGTGTCTTTCAGCCATTTTAGATTCCTCTGTTGAGAGTTCTCTGTTTAGGTCTGTACTCCATTTTTTTTTATTGGATTACTTGTTCTTTTGATGACCAATTTCTTGAATTCTTTGTATATTTTGGAGATCAGACCTCTGTCTGATGTGGGATTAGTGAAGATCTTTTCCCATTCTGTAGGCTGTCATTTTGTCTTGTTGACCATGTCCTTTGCTTTATAGACGCTTTTCAGTTTCAAGAGGTTCCATTTATTATTTATTTCTCTCAGTGTCTGTGCTGCTGGGGTTCTATTTAGGAAGTGGTCTCCTGTGCCAATGCATTCAAGTGTACTTCCCACTTTCTCTCCTATGAGGTTCAGTGTGGTTGGCTTTATGTTGAGGTCTTTGATCCATTTGGACTTGATTTTGTGCATGGTGATAGATATGGATCTATTTTTGTTATTCTACATGTTGATATCCAGTTATGCAGCACCATTTGTTAAATATACTTTTTCCCATTTGATATTTTTTGCTTGCCAAAAATCAGGTGTTTGAAAGTGTGTGGATTAATATCCGGGTCTTCGATTTGGTTCCCTTGGTCCTCCTGTCTGTTTTTATGCCAATACCAGGCTGGTTTTGGTAATAGAATTTGAAGTCAGGGATTTTTTTTTTTTTTTTTTTTTTGGTTTCTTGAGACAGGGTTTCTATGTAGCATTGGAGCCTGTCCTGGAACTAGCTCTTGTAGACCAGGCTGGCCTCGAACTCACAGAGATCCGCCTGCCTCTGCCTCCCAAGTGCTGGAATTAAAGGCGTGCGCCACCACTGCTTGGCGAAGTCAGGGATTGTGAAGGCTCCAGAAATTCTTTTATTGTACAGGAATTTTTTTTTTCTATCCTGGGTGTTTTGCTTTTCCATATGAAGTTGAGTACCATTCTTTTGAGGTCTATAAAGAATTTTTTCTGGGATTCTGATGGGCATTGCATTGAATCTGTTGATTGCTTTTGGTAAGATTGCCATTTTTACTATGTTAATTCTACCGATCCAAGAACATGAAAGATCTTTCCACTTTCTGGTGTCTTCAATTTCTTTCTTCAAAGATTTAAAGTTCTTGTCATACAAGTCTTCCACTTGTTTGGTTAGAGTTACTGCAAGGTATTTTATGCTATTTATGGCTACTGTGAAGGGTGATATTTCTCTCATTTTTTTCTCAGCCCATTTATCATCTGTGTACAGGAGGGCTACTGATTTTTTTGAGTTAATTTTGTACCCTGCTACATTACTGAAAGTGTTTTTATGAGTTGTAGAAGTTCCTTGGTAGAATTTTTGGGGTCGCTTATATAAACTATCATATCATCAGCAAATAGTGAGATTTTGACTTCTTCTTTTCCGATTTGTGTCCCCTTGATCTCCCTTTGGTGTCTTACTGGTCTAGCTAGGACCTCAAGAACTATACTGAATAGATATGGAGACAGTGGACAACCTTGTCTTGTTCCTGATTTCAGTGGGATCACTGTTTCTCTTCATTTAGTTTGATGTTGGCTGTTGACTTGCTATATATTGCCTTAATTATGTTTAGGTATGTTCGTTGTATCCCTGCTCTCTCCAAGACCTTTATCATGAAGAGATGTTGTTGTATTTTGTCAAAAGCTTTTTCAGCATCTAATGAGATGATCATGTGGGTTTTTATTTTTCAGCTTGTTTATATGGTGGATTATGTTGACAGACTTTCGTATGTTGAACCATCCCTGCATCTGTGGGATGAAGCCGACTTGATCATGGTGGATGATGATTCTGATGTGTTCTTGGATTCAATCTGCCAGTATTTTATTTAGTATTTTTGCATCAATGTTCATGAGTGAGATTGGTCTGTAATTCTCTTTATTAGTAATGTCTTTATGTGGTTTGGGTATCAGGGTAACTGGAGCTTCATAAAAAGTTTGGCAATGTTCCTTCTGTTTCTATTGTGTGGAACAATTTGAGGAGTATTGGTATTAGTTCTTCTTTGAAAGTCTTATAGAATTCTGAGCTGAAACCATCTGGTCCTGAGCTTTTTTTGGTTGGGAGACTTTTGATGACTGTTTCTATTTCTTCAGCAGTTATAGGTCTGTTTAATTTGCTTATCTGGTCTTAATTTAATTTTTAAGTTATATTTATCCAGAAAGTTGTCCATTTCCTTTAAGTTTTCCAATTTTGTGGAGTACAGGTTTTCAAAATATGACCTAATGATTCTCTGGATTTCCTCCGTGTCTGTTGTTATGTCCCCCTTTTCATTTCTGATTTTGTTAATTTGGATATTCTCTCTCTGCCTTTTGGTTGGTTTGAATAAAGGTTTGTCTATTTTGATTTTTCTCGAAGAACCAACTCATTTCTCATTGATTCTTTGTATTTTTTTGTTTCTATTTTGTTGATTTCAGCTCTCAATCTTATTATTATTATTTCCTGCCATTTACTTCTCCTGGGTGAGTTTGCTTCTTTTTGTTCTTCTTCCCTGGCTTGACACTGCATTTCCCTCGCCCACTACGTTGGTGTGCTGGAGGTGTAGTCCAAACTCCAGTTTGAATATTAAAAACCCTCTTGTGCTTTACATCAGAATCTGGCTCTGTGGAGTTTCTTTTTTGGGGTTCAGTAACTTGACCATAACAGTTAGATCCTAAATTAACTTGTAAGCCCCACCTGCCCAAGGACCAGGTAATTTCCTGGGACTCTGGGAGTTGTGGTTCTTGGAAAATAACAAAAAAAGTCTAACAGGAAAGTGTGGGAACCCAGTGACTCTATTTCCATCTTGACTTAAGACCAGAGAGATTAAGCTTGCCAAGGTCAAATAAGGAGATGTTTGACTAAGGACGTGGTTACTAGATGTTTTGCATATTAAGGAGGTAATTATGCTTGTTTGTTCCTTGTATCATGGGAAGGAAGTCTTTAACCCTCTCCTTTTGCTTTGGGTATAAAAGGATGATGAGAAAAAAATTCAAGGCTGCTCCAGTATTCACTGAGAGCCCCCCACTGGCCGCCCCAACTCTACCTTCTGTTTCTTGTCTCTTTCTTTTCTCAATCCTCACTACCCTTTTCAGGCACTTTCGACAGTAAAGTACAGTGGCCTATGGGTTTTGTCCCTATATAAGCCCCACCAACACATGAAAGTTTCCAGATGGCGGTCCTGACCAAATTCCAACTTGGTTAGTATTTAAAATTTTAGTGAAAATTTCCTTAAATTCGGCCAAAATGGTGGAACTAGTTTTTCTGGAGAATACCAGGATTAACAATACATCAAAGAGTGGTCACAGTTTTAGTGGTAATTTATCTTAGATGATACGCTTTCAGACACTTTTCATCTTTATGTGTTATTTCAAGACTTGACAATAGCATGTACTGTTTTATAGTTATGGAATACCAAGAAAGACACTGTCAAAGTACTATGGGCTCTAAAATAAATAGTACATATTCTTTTCTTACTTTACTCCCACCCACCCCCTCCCCCACTTTGGTTTTTTGAGACAGGATTTCTTTCTGTAAAAGCCCTAGCTGTCCTGGAACTAGCTCTGTAGACCAAGTTGGCCTCGAACTCAGAGATCTGCCTGTCTCTGCCTCCCAAATGCTGGGATTAAAGATGTTCACCACCACTGCCCAGCCAAATAGTATATATTCTAATTGATAACATTAACATAGACATGCAAAAACAGCTGGTATATAAAATGGATCAAAGTGAGTCACAGACCATACTAACCATGTGTTGCTTTTTCCCAGAATGTAAGCTACATTGATGCTCTTCACAAGGCAATGTATATACAAATCTCTTGGACATTCTCCAAGTGCAGACTTGCAGTAGTGTGTCTGGAGTGTGTTCTTCGTGTTTCTATTAAGTTTCTAACTAAAGATGCCATCTGAGTCCAATTTGCCATTTGCTCATTAAAGTTGTAAACTGGCATGAGATGCATCTATACTGTGGTAAATGCACCATTTACTCCTTAATTACGACCTTCTCCAAACAGAGTTCATCATTTCTATGAACACAGGAACTGAACTCAAGGTTACAGGGCTAGCAAAGACTTAGTCAAAAAGGAAGATAATGTTACCTAGGGTAATTGTGTTAATTAAGACCACTTGCCTAGACCCTGTACAGAAGAAGAAGAAGAAGAGGAGCAGGAGAAGGAGGAGGAAGAAGAAAACAATTATTTTCATTTTTTTTGTTTGTTTACGAGGCAAGGTCTTGAAATGCATACAACCCAGGCTGGTCTTAACTTAATCCTCCTGCCCCAGCTTCTCAAACTGTGATTACAGGTGTGTGTGGCCACACCTAGCTTTCCAAATTTCAGGGTACTGTCTTAGTTGCTTTTCTATTGCTGTGACAAAACACCATGACCAAGGCAAGTTATAGAAGAAAGCATTTAATTAGGGGGCTTACACTTCCAGAGGGTTGGAGCCCATGACCACCATGATGGAGCCATGGCAGTAGGCAGGTATGGTACTTACAGGAGCAGTAGCAGACAGACTAACACGCTGAAACAACAACCAGGAAGCAGAGAGAGCACCCTGGGAATGGTGAGCATCTTTTGAAGCCTCTAAACCCACCCCCAATGACACACCTCCAACAAGACTACATCTCCTAATCCTTTCCAAACAGTTCCACCAACTGGAGACCAAGTGCCCAAATATGTGAGCTTGTAGGGAGCCATGCTTCTTCACATTGTCACAGGTACCTTCTTTTGACAGGGAAATTGTAAGATGATGCTCTACCACAGTTTTAGGAACTTTATCTCAAAGGAGCATGAGGTAAAAGAAAACTTATCAAAAATGCAAATTCCCAGTCCACCCTAAATCTACTCAAACAGAAACTGGGGCCCAGTCCTGATTCTTCACCATCATGAATGTTTGAGAGTCACAGAATAAAATAAATAAAATGTAAAAATAACTATAGAATTAATTTGGGAAATAGTGACTTAAAATAAGTTAACTAGATTTCTTTATTGAACAACTTTAGTAAGTTACAGATCTGTGTGGCTACAGAATTCATTTTTCCAGAAAATTTTAGGTGGCCAGTCTTCTATAAAATGCATTTTCAATGGTGCCATCCCAACTGTGTTCAGGGCACACAGATGGAATCAGATACAAGAGACCTGAGTATAAACAGTTCTAAAAGCATTAGCAGTAAATGAGTATTCCCATCTTATCTTTTCTCTACACACACACACACGGTAATAAAGTTGTTGAAATAAACAAAACACAGTACTTTTTTATATTGCAACAATTTCTTTTCAAGGCTTTTTATCTAGCAAGCTCATACTTCCTAAGGACAATGATCTTTCTTCATCATTATATTCCAGTACCAAAAGCTTACATAACTTATTGCAGTAGGTACTGCAATATTTTCATTGCTTTACACACAGCAATAAAAATGTGGCACGGATTAAACATGGTAATTAGAACACTTAAGCGTTTCCTCCACACTCAAATTTAAGTGAGCTAAAACACAAAGATTAGCTAAGTCTTGTGCTGTTTTGCTTGTAAAAGTCTACTGTATCACATTTTTTTGGTCCTCCCTATACATAATTAGGGCATGGATAGCTACAGCAAGAGAGCAGGGTAGACAATGAACAGATCTCAACCTTCAGTGGAGAACCTGTCAATTTTTTCAATTTCTTTAGAGCAGTGGTTCTCAACCTTCCTAATGCTGTGACCCTTTACTACAGTTCCTCATGTAGCGGTGACCCCCCCAACCATAAAATTATTTTTGTTGCTACTTCGTACAGTAGCAAAATTACTGTTATGAATCATAATGTGGATATCTGATATGCAACCCCTGCGAAAGGGGTCACGAGTCACAGGTTGAGAACCACTGCCCTCGGGTTTCCAACTCTCAGCAAGGAAAACTGTTTTCCTCCCGCCAAGGAATGAGGGCTACAGAATTAGCTTTGCTCTCAATGGAAAGGAGGTGAAATGCCCTCCCTGTCCTGACACATAGCAGAAGCCACTGCACAAGTGTCCTTCCAGCACACCACCCACAGGAGTGCTTTTCCAGCAGGTACACCTTTGTGTAACTGCTTCAGTGGGATTTTCCCTGCCCTGGGTTATTAAAATAACCAAACCATGGACTTTTAAAAACAGGCCAGATTAGATAGAGAAACTTCCAAAAATGAGAAATGAAGTTCTAACTGACTTCAAAGTAAAATGATGCCTCCTTGTATTTAAAAAGTACTATGTCAAAAGTGGATACAGGTAGCATGTGGTGGCCATTTAGGAGGCAGACAGAAGCAGGACTGCTCCAAGTCTGAGGCCGGTCTAGTCTACACAGTCAGTTCTAGGCCAGGCAGAGCTACACAGCAAGACCCTGTCTAAAAACAAAGTACAAAAAAAAAAAAAAGACCATGTCCCCGATTCCCTGTAGCCAAGACCCTTGCTAACCTTTGCTGAGCATACGCCTCTCTCCCCTTCCCCCCAGCACGTTCCCACCTTCACAGGCCCAGAGAACTAACTGCCTTTGCTGGCTCTTCTCATATAAGGTTGAAACCTCCTTTAGTTCCAGTTGTTGTTTCAAATTAATTTAATTGAATGCAAAACAGTATATTTGATTCATTTATGTCTCAATTGGCTTCTATACAAACACAAAAGACTACCAAAAAAAAACCCTAGATCAAACTAAAACCACAAATACCTAACATGCAAATTTTTGTTCTCTAGTTTGTCTCTGTATTCCTTGAACAAGTGGAATTCCTCACACACTTTGAAACAGTGATCCTAAAATCCAAACTCCCTGAACTCTGAACGTGTGGGGATTACGATCTGAGAGTAAGCCAACCACTACACCCCACCACTGCAGTGAGTTACCTAAACCTTGAACGAAAACCTAAAATTTAACCAATAACTGGAAACTAATGATGAAATGGGAACAGATTAAATATGAAATTTTGATTCCTCTCTTACTAGAGATAGCCATACACTTCAGTCTAAGTGTCCATCATCAGTTAAACACCCTGGTTATTCTCATATGTGTCCACAAATCACAGCACAATATTACAGTACGGGGGAAGGAGTCCACGGCCCTTCCCAATGACTCAATTCTAACTGCTCCTACTTCACATTTTGCCTAGTCAGTGAGCACATGTGGTATGACTTCACGTATATGAAGTTCAACAATAAAACTAGTTCACGGTAACAGAAACAGAAGGCAGAAAAGGGACGCCCTGTGTTAATGATGGGTTCATAGTGCATTGGCCAAAATCTTCAAATGCAACATCTTTGTATGCACATGAACCTCCCCTTGAAAACTGAAAACTCCAGCTGCCTACTTCCTACAGAACTCAGTAGACTTGTAAAGATATTCAGGAAGAAAAAATTTATAAAGTTTTAAAATAAAGTTTACAAGAAAAACTTGACAATCATGAAGCTTTATAAATCTAATTTTTCTGCTACTACCATCTAGCACTTAGAAACTTAATAAATCTTCAAATATAAAATCACAAAAACATCACAATATGACCCTGCTCAAGATTATAGACAAGGACTAGAGATCTGGCTCAATAATTAGAGGCTGACAGCCCAGCTGAGGACCTGAGCTCGGATCTCCAGAGCCCATGTCCCAGAGCTCCTACAGGAAGAGGAGGCAGATAGGAGAATTTTCTGACTCTCTTGTGGCAGCTAGCTTGCTGTATGCAGTAGCAAACAAGAGATCCTGAAGCAAACAAAGTGGAGGCAAGGACCAACACCATCCAAGGCTGTCTTCTGGCCTCCATGCACAGTAGCCCAGGTGTTGCTGGACTCCAGCATGCTCAATACACAAAGTTAAAAAAAAATTAGCAACAAAATGAAGCTTAGATCAATGTTGTGAATCAAGTTAGGGTCACAGATTCCCTTTTAAAATCTGATGAAAACTACCTACTGTTAAAAGTCAGTGTAAAACACAAATTGTCTATCCCATTTCATGGACTATCTTCTAATTAACCATGAAGTTCTACATAGTCACTATAGTCTAAGGAAACGTTTTAATTACCAGATACAAATTGAGCATTTTATTTAATATGAATATACTACAACAACAACTCTGCTTTGGATTGCTCAAAGTGAAATCAGAATAGACCTTTTTTTGCTCCTATGTTTCAAACTCCATCCATCTATGCTGTGTTGGGGAATATTCAGACTGTGAACTTCAAGTGTGCATTTGCGTTAACTAAATATAAATTAGCCTTGGGTCAGGAGGCTGAGTCAGCAAGCAGTTGACAGAAAGTAATCCCAGTGCATCTGGAAGAGATAGACACACAGGAAGATGTAGGAAGGGATTTGGATAGATGCAGGCATGGAGAGAAGGCTAGCTAGCTGCAACCCAGCCTCTCTGAGCTAGCAGGTTTTCACCCCAGCCATTGAATTTTGAGTCTTATTTATAAACAGAACAATAGAGATTTACCTAAAGCTACCTTTAGCAGCAGCGACAGAGCTGGGTGCCTGCAGGAACAGAATTCCTGTCAAGCTGAGACCTGTGCAGTAGAAGCAGGCCAGCAACTGTGGAGGTGCGATTGCTGCCTGAAGAATCAGCCACCACTGTGCTGAAGTTTAAACAATAATGCTGTTTCGGAGAAAATTTCAAAATACTTATTTAGGTATCTTAGATTTTACATAAAGGTCTTTTAAGTATAATAGTGGTAGATATTAAAATTTACTCAAATTACTTAAAAACCCCTTTAATCTCAAATCATTTTTCTTTCTTTCTGGTAGGTCAAAAGCATAAGTAAGGGCATTCAAGAGTTAGACTGAGGTGGGCAGAATGGCCTCCTGATTATGTCTATATATCCTAAGTCTTGGAAATAGGTTACAAGACAAAGAAGAATAAAGGCTGCAGGTAGTATTAACTAGCTTAATTAGCTGATCTGAAAAATAAAAACCTAGGGTATCTGGGCATAGCCAATGTAATTACAAAGGTTCTTAAAATGTAGACGAATCTGGTAGAATCTTAAATAGAGAAATGGCAATGTCAACTGACCTGATACTCCTGGTTGTGAAAAACAGGAAGCAGGTCATAAGCAAAGAAATGCAAGCAGCCTCTAGAAGCTGGAGAAAACAAAGAGTATCCTGGGGTCTTAGCAGCATTCTGCCAATAGCTTGATTTGAGCCCCAGAGAGTTACTGCAGACTGCTGCCCACCAGCACTGTAAGAGCTCAGATTTGTGTGGTTTACAGCCAGTACATGTATGGCAATTTGTTACAGCATCAACAGGAAACTAACAGTGAAATGGAAAAACACTGGATTGATTCAGTCATTAATATTGCCGAGCCTTAGTTTCTGATTTATAAAATGGGAGATTATAATATTTTCTTTTTGCAAAGTGTTACTTGGAGACATCAACATGATTATATCCACATGTTTTGATAACTGAAGTATCTACAGATATAAAACAATACCCATAAGGACATATTAAAATGTTATATGAAGCTGAGTTATGAAACAAAAAAACTAAAGCTCATTCTAATAGATATTTCTCAGTTTTATGACAAAGTATGTAAGTTTTAATTTGTAGGCAATCCATTAGAAACAGATTTAATATCTGTATTAACTATGTGTGCGGGTGTGTGCAGGTGAGCACAGGTGACTATGGAGGCAGAGGTCTCAGGGCCCTTGGAGCTGGAGTTACAGGCAGCTGTGAGCACCTGAGGTAGGTGATGGGAATCTGTACCAGGTCCTCTGCAAGAAGATTACCCACTCAATCTCTGAGCCATCTCTCAAGCCCCCAAGTATCAATTTTATTGGTAAGAAAGCACACTCCTACAGTTATTTAAAGAAATACTATCCAGATTATGGTGGTTACTAGCTTTGACTTATCATATACTACCGCAATAGTCTCTACTTGCTCTTCAACTCTTCCTTACTCTTAAACACAAATATCCAAAAAATGAGACAAACTAGCTCCATAAAATTTTACTCCTACATTCTACATACATACTACTACTTCATAATACTAGTTACATATAATTTAAGTCTCTATGAAATTCAACATTATACATTCTAAGTAGTAGTAAAAAACAAAACAAAGTTGGGCGGTAGTGGCATACACCTTTAATCCCAGCACTCAGGAGTTAGAGGTAGGTGGATCTCTGTGCATTCAAGGCCAGTCTGGCCTATAGCACGAGTTCCAGGACAGGCTCCAAAGCTACACAGAAAAACCAAAGGGGGAAAAAACAACTCCCCCAAATAGCCAAACAGGCAAATCTCTGTTCTACATATCAGGTTCTAGGTTAGCTAAACTGCTTGCCACTCAGTGAGACCATGCCTAAGAAAAAAAAAAGGGGGAGGAAAGAGGGTGAAAAAAGTAAAGATCTTTCTTCTTCATTTATAGGAACAGCTTTACAAATGTCAACTTAATTTAAATTCATAATGCTGTATCATTAAAAACAGTGAGCTTCATTCATAAAACCTTATTTTATAAGCCAGTGGCATAAGAAATGTTTGAAATATGTATATGTGAAAAAACATGTGTTTGTGTGCATTATACAATGAACCACAAAGAAATATAAACATAACAGCTAGAAAGCAGCAAGGCTAAGATACAGGCAGCTCAAACACACACACACGGCTAAGCATAAGCCCCAGAAATGCTCTTTTCACAAGAGTCAAAAATGCAAACGAAAGAGTTATCGACAGAACAGAGGGAAAGTAGAAGTTACCTAAAAAGAAGAAAAATATCTAACAGCAAAGTTAGCAGAGATTGTACTAGTGGCACAGAATAAATCAGTATGCCTTTAGGGAGGGTCAATATCTACTGAAAATTAAAATGTGCCTTCTGTTCAACTAGAAATTTTTTTTTCTTGGTAACTGTTGTATACTTGTCTGGTTTGGGTTTGTTTTTTTTTTCTCTCAAAATTCTGGCAGAACTTTCAAATTTTTTTAGTTTCCCAAGTGGCTGGATCACACCTGACTTTATGCTGAAGAGGCATTCAGAATGGGAACTAGGAAGGGCTCCTTAGAATTGCAGAATGGGGCGCTGAGTCAACCCCAACCTCCAGGGAGGTTGGACGGAGATTAGAGTC
This sequence comes from Ondatra zibethicus, assembly GCA_004026605.1. Taxonomy (NCBI): domain Eukaryota; kingdom Metazoa; phylum Chordata; class Mammalia; order Rodentia; family Cricetidae; genus Ondatra; species Ondatra zibethicus. Next base: position 216,371 of record PVIU01000744.1, read on the forward strand.
AGCCTGTAGACTGGCAAATTTCCAATGAATGTTGACATAATGAAATCCAAATAGCAGTGTGGTTACAAGACTTGGAAGAACTCTCTGGTGCATGAACACAGAGCATGAGTTCTGCCGGAGCCACAGCTGGATCCCACGGCAGCCAGATCCCATGGGGAAGGGATGCCAACTCTGTTTTCTGGCTCTGAGGAATCTTGCCCCATGGAGGGCTCCATTTTGCTGGCCATGCTCTGACCTTTATAATACAACTGCAATGGTAACTGTCGTGTTTGTTCTCCTGAGCTTTATAACTAAGTCACGGCAGTGAATTACCAAGCCTGAGAAGTCTGGTGTGGTGGCATGGGACTATAATCCCAGCTGCTCTGGAAGCTGGAAGTGGAGGATCACAAGTCTGAGGCAATTTAGCAAGATCTTATCAAAAACAGTAAGGAGAGCTGGGAATGCAGCCCAGTGGTGGAAAGCACTTGCTTAGCATACAGGAAGCCTTGGACTCAATGCCAGTACTGGAAAATAATCAAAGAAACCTGAGAAGTTGTAGCCTTCTTCCCCAAATCTGTAGTCAGATGGGAAGCCATGCAGATGTCCTGGGAAGGCCTGAAGCATGGCTTGCACATGTGTACAGCTTTCTTGAGATGTTGCCTTATACCCAAGTCTAACAATAATATTAAGTGATTAGTACCACACTATATTATACCTACTACTATCAAAATAGTACCCATACTAAAAAAAGTGTGTGCATGTATAAAGACATATTCAATGGCACTACAACACTGGAAAGAGCTGGGAGCTCAGCAGTAGAGCTCTTGACTCTTAAGCAAGGTCCTATTCAATCAGTAAGGCCACAAAAACTAAAACCTTTCTAAATGCTCAGTAATAGGAAAGGCTTAAGGAACTAGAGTGCATTTGTATCGTGGAAATATAAACACATGCTAGTTACAAACAAGCATTGGGTTTATATGTTCTTTCACAGAAAAATCCCCTAAACACATCAAACAGAAAAGCAGGTTTTAAAACAGTATGATGACATTCTAGCCCATTAAAGTGTGTAGCTTTGAAGGGACACCGTGCACAAGGCAACTCCGAGAAGGAAGCATTGAACTGGGGACTGGCTTACAGTTTGGGGGAGGGCAGAGTGAGCTCTGACAATTCTCTTCCTCTACCTCAGGGGGACCAAACTCAGGTTCTCAGGCTTGCAGCATGTGCTCTTATCTCTGATCCATCTCACCAGCCCAAGAAATAAAATACAGAAATTAATTATAAAATTAATGTAATGACACAATGAAAAAATAGTACTCGGTCTTTGGAAAGCACATACATGATCATTTCCATGTGAAATTATGAAAGCAGAGGCACAACCTGCTTTACAGCAGACTGGGCCTTGTTGGAGTGAAGGCAGGCCCAAAGTGCAATACTGCCTACAGCGCCAATCAAAATGCTGTAGCTACCCCAGCTGTGTTCCCTTCTTTGAATGGCTAGGAAACCCCAACTGCACTGGGTTTTTGTGTTTGGAGGTACCTTTCTGGACATGAGACAATAGAATAGCCAAAAAGAGAGCTATACTGAATCTGAACAAAAGTAACACTTTTTTTTTTAAGACTCCAAATCTTGGGCTGGAGAGAATGCTCACCAGGTAAGAGCACTGACTACTCTTCCAGAGGACCTGGGTTCAATTCCCAGCATCCACATAGCAGCTCCCAGCTGTTTCTAACTCCTGTTCCAGGAAACCTGACACCCTCACACAGAACATAGAGGCAAAACCACCAATGCATATAAAATAAAAATGAATAATTAAAAAAAAAAGACTGCAAAACTTTCTGACTCTGCTCCTATAACACTTGGATAAAAAATTTTGTTTTGGGTTAGAGATACGGCTTAGTGGTCAAGAGACTTACTGCTCTAGCAGAGGACCTGGGGTTCGGTTCCCAGCACCCAAAAGGCAATACACAGCCTCCCCCAGTTCCAGTTCCAAGGGATTCGACCCTGTTCTGGCCTCAGCAGGCACCAGGCATCCATGCAGTGCACTTTCATACATGCAGGCAAACTATTCAGACATATAAATTAAAAATAAATCTTAAAAACCAATACAAAATATAACTTCCACAGCTGGAGAGAGAGAGAGCTCTGTGGTTAAGAGTACCTTCTCAGATCATGAGGAACACGGCCTGAACCCCAGGGCATCATAGCTCTGTAGTCAACACACCTACAACCCACCACCCATGTGCATATACAGTCACCCAGACACAAATATACATATAAAGTAAATCTATCTTTAAAAAAAATGTCTTCAGAGCCAGGCATGGCAGTACACTCATAATTTCAGCACTCAGGAGGCTCAGGCAAGAGTATTAATTACAAGTTTGACGCCAGTCTGGATGCTGTCTTTATAATGGGGGATGTTGATGGTGACTTCTGTGTAAGAAAATCCATTTCTGGAAAACATGACCAAGCCCAAGAGAAAACAATTTAACATTCCTTAGGGCTCAGAAAGATGACTGCATATGCAGAAGGCTTCAAATTAGCTTACAAGTGCCCCGATTTAGTGTTTACATGACCACCAAGCATTTGAGGAAAACACCCCAAAGAAGACTAAAAAAGCTAAACAAAAAAAGCAACTAAAAACTGAACAATCATGAAGGGAGAAGGCATATACCTGATCATACATGTGTGCACATATATAAGACACAATGCAAGTACATCATCAGTGTTTCAAAGGAAAAAAGATACTGTTTCTTACAATAAAAAGTTAAAATCAACTAAAAATTAAGAGAAAATCAACACCCAACTTATAATTTTGTTTTCCAGATCTCCTGAAAGAGAACAAAGCATGGATATGGCTCAGCATGTAATCCTTGCCACCAATCTTGACAACCTGAGTTTAATTCCTGGGTCCCATACTGGTGGAAGAAGAGAGCCACCACCAAATTGTCCTCTCACCTCCACACTCTAGCCACAGTGCACACTAGTGTGTGCAAACACACATGCACACACATGTATAAACACACAATATGTTTTTAGTAGTCAACAGACTGAGAGTGCCTACCACATATGCTACACAATGAATAAAAACAAACCCATCACATGTATTAGAAACAGTGAAAGCCTGTAACTCTGGGAAGAAGGGTCCTAAGAGGCAAGGGTTCACACAACACATCAAAAAAAATCAGAACTAGCACCTGTGCACTCAAGGTGCAACACAGAAATCAGAGGTAAGAATACTTTTAAAGTTCTGAGGGCAAGTAACTCCAGTCTGAATTCTATTTCAAGTCAAAAAAAAAAAAAAAAACAAAACAAAAAAAAAACCAAGAGTGGGGGTGAAAATAAAATATCTTCACACACTGAGCTCTCAAAGTTTTACTTTACACGTATTTTTTCACAGCAGGACAAAGGAAATTGTGCTCCACTCCAAACAATGGATTACAGGAGATCAGGGAACCTGAAGATAAAACATGAAAAAGAGAATACCTCCTGGGTGGTAAGGAGCAAAGGACTCACAGGGCATGACTCGGACGGGGCAGAGCCTGAGGCCCCAGGCTGACTTAACAAGATGCAATGCAGAGAGGTGGATTTGGAAGCCACGCTTGTAACCCTGTACAGAAAGTGGAGCCAGGAGGATCAGGAGTCCAATCATCCTGTGCTACATAGCAAATCAGTTAAAGGTTACCCTGGGCTACATGCTCATTTGAAAAGACAAAAATTTTAAAAAAGCTAAAAATAAAACATGCAGAAAATTTTTTTCAAAGATGAAATTCAGTGGTTAACATACATAAGATGAGGTAAGAACAGACCTGAACAAGCTTTTTAAAAAAACTAAACCTTTTAAAACACAAGGGAGAAACAGGAAGTTGTGAGGAAAAAGAAAAGCCACCCTAAGCAAGCTTTGATTCCTGAGACCAAGTTCCTTCTCCCCTAAGTCTTGCCCCCAAACAAGTGAAGAAAAGAATCTGCCATTCCTATTTCCAGTGAGGTCAAGAGACCATTCTTATGAAACCACTTGACTAATATACAAATTATTACAATAAAACCATGACATTACCTCACTACTTTAAAAGAAAGTGGTCCACCACATCTTGATTTTAGCTTTTCTGAGTATGTTTTAAGAAACTAGACAGAAGCCTCTGGAAAGCACTGTGCACTGAGGTGGAAATGAGTGCGCAGAGAGCAGCTAAAGAACTGGCCTTCAGGATAACCACAGTGAGTCCTAACACCCGCTGAGACAGGGGTAGCCCTGACTGTCCTGGAAATTACTCTGTAGAGCAGTCTGGCCTCAAACCCAAGAGAGCCACTGCCTCTGTCTCTTGAGTGCTGAGATCAAAGGCGTGCACGATCCTATCCTGCCAGAGTGTATCATTTTGTCCTATGATAAGTAATCGGAAGAAGTGGGAGCCAGGTGGAGGCTGATGACAGCAGAGCACTAGCTCGCAACTGAGCTGCTTTGCTGAGTGCCAGGCTGTTCCAGCTTCCTTCTGGGCACCACCTCACAACTCTGAAGATGCTACAATCCGGCCAGGATGCAGCTCAGCGGTGGAACACTTGCCCACGTGTGCAGCCTGAGGTTCAAACTCCAGCACAGGGAGAGCAAACTTTTCAGGTTCTGTCCTATAGAATCACACACTTACGAGACTGACATGCCTACCAGTCACTGTAACCATCTCAAAGCACTCACACATCCAGACAACCTAAGACCATTCTGTCACAAATTCAAATGGTTATAAAACAAAAACAAGCTGTAAGCACAGCGTATTTTACTTTCCTTCTAAGGCAACTCTATGACTGTCTCATTTGTAGAGCACAAATAGTATCTACTTTCATTGTTCAAAAAGTGAAGGTAACATTTACACAAATAACATACTGCTTTTTTTTTCTAGAGCAATACATTTTTGTAGATTTAAATATGACAATAGTTTTGGTGACTAATAATCTTGTTTAAAATATAATAATGTAGCATTCAAATACATTTTAGGAATCAATCAATATTTACAAACGTTTACCACAGTAAGTGTGTTATGAAGCAGAATTCAATAGTTTGAAGAGAATTTTGAAGAAATTAACAACATATAAAAAATAGGGACTAGAGATAGGTCATCAATACAGTGGCTGTTGCACAAACGTCAAAACTGCAGTCTGGATCCCCAGCACCCTTGGTGCTTGCTGGCAGCAGTCTAGCCAAGTGGTGAGCTCCACAGCCAGTGAGAAACTCTGTCTCTAAAAATAGGCTGGGGAGATGGTGTGAGTTCAGATTTCAGCACATAGAACAGTGGGATGTACTTTTATTACCCCAGTGCTTACCGGGAGGAGGTAGGCAGATTCTGGAGTGCTGGCCAGTTAGTTAGTACAGCAGAAACAGAAAGCTCCATGATCAAATAAAGACAGACAGTGACAGAGGAAAACGTGCAACGTCAACCTCTGGCTTCCACATATGTGCATACTCACATACACACATGGTACCCATCCACACTACTATGCTGGTATACCCCCCCACACACACACAATATGGTAGAAAAGCAATTGAAAGAGTCATCCAACAGAACACTGGTCTCCACACACTGCATGCACACAAATAGCAATAAAAAATTTTTTTAAAAAAAACCATTGAGGCAAAAGATGTTAAATAAGAAGGTAGACTGGTACCCAAACAAAACAGATTTACTTTTTTCTAGTTATTGCTATTTTGAGCTATGGTTCGATCATTTACAGGTTCTTAAGATTTTGCCACAATGCAACCCACTTCTAGGTAACACTTTATGCGTTACTTTTGTTAACAAAAAGGTAACAAAACAACAATAAATCTGTCACCTGCAAAAGTTAAAGTCACACTTTAAAACAGCTCCCAGATGCAAAGTGCCAAACTATGTAACTAACAAAATCATTCTTCAAGAGCTGTCTTTAAAACAATGAGTGTGTGACAAAGAAACTATGAAGAGTCCAAAGCCATGGATTAGATGTACTGAGAGGTAATTAGAGTCTAATTATCTTTTAGCATTAGAAAATACATGAAAAATAAAGCAGCTACAAAAACAAATTTAACTCTAAAATGAGAAAGAAAGCAATAAAGAACAAAGCAAGTGAAACAAAAATCAATCAAAACAGAATGTATTGTTCAAACCAAGAACTGCCATTTAGGAATAAATCACATGTAATAAACCCAGTATGTATATATACATTATGTAGACATATATGATGTATTTATGCCCCACTCCATTTACATGTATGTAAATAGGATAAATTAATGAATTGTTCAGGCTAATCATAACTACTCAAGTTACAGTAAGAATTGATTACACTTGGAACTTGAATTATTATATTTAGCTTCACATATATTTCATAGCTTTGTCTTAAAAGATGTACTCAAGATGTATCTACTGTTCTGCATTTATATGCACTGTGACCAAATGCATATCTTGGGTTCTAATAATCCCATGTCTCTAATAAATTTCCAAGAACAGGAGAAATGTGCAATTCGGGCTGTACAACCTTAAGTACTCAACTGCTAAACAAAAAACTTGACTCTTTCTCACCTCCACGTTACCTTAGCATAGCTCTACTTTTAAAAACATCAGACTCATGCCACCTCTTACTACCTATGATGCGACACCTGGTCTACAGTCATCTTTAACTTGAGATTTCCACCTACTCCCACATAGGGGCCACAGTTATCTTTGAAACCCCACCAGGTTCCATCAGTTCTCTGCTCAAAACCATTCTAGACCTCTGTTCCACTCCTTAGAGCAAAGCCAAGAACCTTGGACACAAGGTATTTCCACCCTCATGCTCACCCAGCCCACATCTTTGCTCTCATCTTCAACAGCCTTCTAGTCTCCAGCTACCCGGGTTCCCAGGACACATGGACAGCCACACCTTAGGGCCGACTTGAGCATGTTCTGTCCCAGTTTCAGGGCTTGGTCTTCTCAATTTCTGCTGGATGTCACCAGAACATCTCTAAAGCTTCTAGGAAGAACTGTGCAAAAGCAACCTCATGTTTGTACCCTTGACTACATGCACGGCCTCTTTTAAAAAAAAAACAAAAACAAAAAACATTTATTATGTACAGTATTCTGCATGCATATATCCCTGAAGGCCACAAGAGGGCACCAGATCTCACTACGGATGGTTATGAACCACAATGTGGTTGCTGGGAATTGAACTCAGGACCTCTGAAAGAGCAACCAGTGCTCTTATCCTCTGAGCCATCTCTCCAGCCCATGCACACCCTCTTAAAGGGACTAAGAGTTAAGGCCACTAATATTACACTTGCCACATAAATAACCACAACATTTAAAAAGTAAATAAAAGTTTATTTAAATTAAAAGGTATGTGTTAACCTGATCAACCTAATCCTATACTCAATATTTTAGGGTAACCCTTTTTGATTCTCACATTCTAGTGTTTAAACCTTTCCTTCCCCTTATGTGTGGACCAGGCCTACATGCATCTAACCAATGAGAAGTGGTAAAGGTGATAAGCTGAACCTAAGATGAAATAACAAGATACTATGGACAAGATATCTATACGACAGCTCTTCAGAAAACCAAAAATAGAACTACCAATGAGTCGGCAACACTACTCTTGGGAATATATCTGAACAAATCTAAGTCAGTGTAGTGATATTTCATTTGTATTTTAATAAATTAAACTTGCCTGAAGATCAGAAAATAACACAGTCCCACTGGTAGGCCTTAGACCAGGCAGTAGTAACACATGCATTTAATCCCAGTAGTCAAACTAGCTTGCCACAGAAACTAGGAGGTGCTTGCCTTTCACCCCCAGTGGTGTGCGCCTTTAATCCCAGAACTAGAGAGGAATAGAAGATGAGAGAAGACAGCTCAGGGACTCACTCTCATTCTGGAGTTTCCTGGAGGCAGGATCACCATTTTCAGACTGAGGTCAAGGTAAGAGCCAGTGGCTGGCTGCTTTGCTTTTGGGGTCTTCAGGTTGAACCCCAGTATCTGTCTCTGAGTTTTTATTAATCATGCTTCAAGTCAGTATATTACAGCATCCACATGTTCATAGTGACTCTGTTCAAATTACTAAATTACAGAATTGGTCTGTAATTTAGTCTCTTTCAGTAATGAATAAAATGTGGCATATGTACTAACAGTGGAGTTCTAGTCAACCATAAAGAATGAAATTAAGGAGTGGAGGGATGGTTCAATGGTTAAGAACACTGTGTAAACGGAGACTGCAGTCATCTCCCAGCTGCCCAGACACGAATAATAACACAAAAACTATATTAATTACAACACTGTTTGGCCAATGGCTCAGGCAAATTCCTAGCCAGCTCTTATATCTAAATTAATCCAGTTCTATTAATCTCTGTATCGCCACGAGGCTGTAGCATGCTGTCTCCTGACTCTGCCTTCTTTCTGTATTCAGTTTAGTTTTCCCACTTACCTATGTTCTGTCCTGCCACTGGCCAAAGAAGCTTCTTTATTAACCAATGGCAATAAAACATGTTCACAGCATACAGAGGGGAATTAATATCACACTATTTCCTCTAACAAAGGGGCATTCGGTTCCCAGCATCCACACGGTAGTTCACAGCATCTAGCTCAAACTTCTGAGTTCCAGGGGCTCTGACATGCTCTTTTCAATCCCTTGTGTGACAGGCATTAAGCGTGGTACATATGCATACATGAGATCAAAACACTCATACAAAATAAGATCTTTTAAAGTGACATGTCATTTGCAGAGAGATGGACAGAAATGAAGAGTATTGTAAAGTGAAATAAGACAGACTCAAACATAAATACTTCATGTTTTTGAGATGTAGGTTTAAAAAGAGAAGGGCACTAAAGGGAACTATCTGGGAAGAGGAAGGAGATGGAAAAAAGGGGCTAAGGGGAAGTGAGTGCGACCCTAGAACACGATATCAATGATGAAAATGTCACAAACCGGGCGGTAATGATATACACCATTAATCCCAGCATTGGGGAGGCAGAGGCAGGCAGATCTCTGTGAGTTTGAGGTCAGCCGGGTCCACAGAGTGAGTTCCAGGACAGTCAAGGCTATGCAGAGAAACCCTGTCACAAAAACAAACAAACAAACAAACAAAAACAGGAAAAAAAAGTCACAACCAAACTCATTTATTCCGTCCAATGACTCCACACTAAGAATTAGGAGGGGGAGGGGAATAAAGTACTGTGAGCCAAACAACCACAAGGAAATGAATTACGCCAATCCAACCTGAGGGAATTTGAGTGCAGATCCTCTTCAGGTGAGAGCAAACATCAGTTACAGTGCCCCCACCAACACCCTGACCTGCTAAGCTGTGCTGACTCTTGAACCACAGACGCTGACCAATGTGTACTGCATCAAACAGGTATATTTGTGATGTGCTGCTAGCAAGCAGCATAGAAAACAAATACTCATATAACACAAAAGTTTTTCTGAACCTTTTGTTCATACGAAGTACCATGGTTTCTCCAATTTCTAAAGACATTAATGTCAAACAGTTCAGAACTTACAAAAATTTAAATAAACTGGCATTTAAAAATGCTTAGAAGTATTACCTAAGAAAATAAACCTTAGAAGGTACTTTGTTATATATAAGTTTTTGCACTTTTCTCTCAGCCCATTTGCCAATATCCCACACTACATGTATAGACAGTGAATCTGATATGTAGAACATTAAGGCAATTCTCCATATAATTATACACAAGATGAGTAAGAGACAGGTGGACAGCCAGCAATAAGAACCTACTTACTGGTCAATAGGCAAAGCAACCAAGCAGAAGGGAATCAGGCAGGCTTGCTGGGAAGAGCACACAGTAGAGAAAGCTCTTCCCCCCCATCCCCCCACAGTCCTGCAGCTCTCAAAGGGCCAGCCTGTGAACCCATCCCACTCCGCCTCCAGCCTCAAGGTTACTTCCAAACAGTTCCCAAAGCAGGACCATCCAGGACAGAGGCCACTCCTCAGCAAGCAACATAAGGCATCACCTGTGGTCTTTAAAGATAGATGAAGTTACAGGTGAGAAGCACTAACCATCCGAGTCCCTTGGCAGAGATGGCAGGAGTGGTCGTTAGGAGTCTGTCTTCCCTATACAGTGCAAGCATCTCTTCTGCCCCTCCCCCCAAAATATCAACTGTGTAAGAGAAAAATCCAAGAATGGAGAGCAGATTAACCACAATTTCCCAAATTCAAATATTTTGGCATCTATGGTAAGTACTAACTGAGAACAACTCCAAAAAACCTCACATCTGTGCTGAAAATTCATTTAAATAAATCTTCCTAGGAATACAAATCTTATTTAACACACTCAATTTTAAATGACGGCCCAGGCTTTTTCAACGTAAGTAACAGGAGACACCTGAATTACAGGCTGCTGAAATACTCACAGGCAAGCCACACCCAAACACACTCAAGGCAATTAAGCAGCCGAAAGCAGCAAAGAACTGTTGGTTCAATGCCTTAAATTAATTCACTTTACAATTTCACCACCAGACACACATACACATACTTTACTGAAGTCCATAGGATTTCTCCAGAAATAATCGTTACTCATTAGAGTATTTTAAGAGCTAATTCACCTCCTTTGACAGCTGCATCAAGGAAGGCTATTTTAACTCCTATTGACAGCTCTTATGAACATCAGCAACTTAGTGGGGGAAATGCAGGCATTAAAGTCAAACAAATCCTCTTTAAGATACCAAGGTTTTCAAATGTTAGATGATGCCCTTAAGAGTTTTAAAACAAATGGGACCAGACTATTACCAGTAATTAAAAGAGAACTTCTGTTCACTATATACAACACAGTACTCAATTCACCAATCTACAAAAAGAGAAACAAGCTCCACTTCCTCTAAAAACTCCACAGAGATTCCAACCATACTCTGATCTCCATGAGAACTCATGCCTACCAGCTGAAATATCCGAGTTACTCATCTTCCTTCTAGTTACTTGATTCTCTAGAGAGAAATAAGAATGTATGCAGCCCAGCCTGGTCTACACATTAAGTTCCAGGACAGCCAGAGCTGCACAGAGAAACAACTGTCCTGAAAAACTAAAGGTGCAGCCAAAACATACATCCCAAAGACAGCAAAACCCAAAGACCACCACAGAAAACCTCATTCAATCGGGCAGCTCACTGCGATAGAGCAATAGAACAGCTTATAAATCTCCTTGCCACACTCCTAAGCAGAAAGCAATTTAAAGAGCAATAGTTTAGGTTTCCTCTTTCAATACATAACATTGGGGGTCTACAAAGGAACTTTATCTGAGTGTTTTTAGGACTACATTTTCTGGTTAGGAAACAATACAAACATCAATGCTTTATATAGTTACAGTAAGTACTTTCCATTAATTTTGAAATGCTCTTTTTCTCAATTTTCAGTTGGAGTCCATTATCTATGCCCTAACACCCAAAATTCAGTAAACACTGCACATGCCCAACCTTTAACAACTCTGACGCACTGGTATAAAACATAATAAAATGGTGTCAATATAAAGAACCAAATCTAATTATTTAAGACTCCACATCTAGCTCCGTCCATCTCAGAACGATTAGAAACGTGCTTTCACTAGTTTTTCCCATAACCCCACTCATGGACAGACTGACAAGTTTCATTAGGCAAAGCCTTTACTAAGGACGGGCTTTACTGTTTCTCTCTCAACAAGGATTTTAAGGTTGCTGCCCTTTTTCCTTTTCACATAAGAACAGGTCATTTCTGACCCCCTTTAGGCCTGGTCAACTAAAGTTTCTCACATGAATCAGGAAACACAGAAAAATGAGTGACTATTTTTCTCCAATGACCCAAGAACGAAACATATCTCTAACGGTTCATAATGAACTGGAGAAAAAAGTTAAAATTTTCCACACAATTGGTGACTTAGGACAGTCTAGCAATCAACCTTACCAGAGACCAGGATGAGAAAAGCTGCCCCAGCACTGTCTTGCTACCCAGTCTTCCTGATCAGGAGAACTACTAAAGAACTATATACTACGTTCACAAATCTAAGAATTAAGTTAAAAAAGTAAACAAACAAAAAGCTTGCATTCCAACTCTGGGCAAACAGGTCTTGCAAATTTATTAAGAATTAATAGCAGGAAGGCCAGCTACCTTCCCTCCTCTGAATACTTACTTCAATAAAGCAAATACATACTGATTCTTGTCAAAGAGAAATCAGCCCAGAGAAAAACTGAATCAAAAGTGGTAATCAGGATAGTAAATATTAACTTAAAGAGACTTTTCCTATTCCCTTTTCTTGTTCCTACTTTTGATGATCACAACTGCTTAGTGAAAACTTCATTTTAGAAAGATAGATATCCCTAAAGCGTGGTACCACTCTCAGGAGACTACAGTGTCTCAGATCACTTAGGGCAAGACTACTTCTTTTTTCCAAAACAAGATTTTTTTTAAAGATGCCTCATTTTAGAAAACATTAATATAATTATTGGCATCGCAAAACTTACCATAAAGCAAGTTATTTAAGTTGCAGGCTAAGTGTTTATTTAGAGTGTGCCTAACAAGCTCAGTAACTTAGGTCAGAGTCTCAGAACCTCACCAAAAAACACTTTAAAAAATGGTAACTAAAAGCTAAGTACTTTCATATCAAACATGCAAAATATCATTAAGATGATGGAAACTAAACATGACATTCTTACGAATTATCGCTAGAGTCTGACTGCTTTAGCACACAGATCAGTAAACATGCCATTTAATTTCTTACAACTATGAACACATGAATAAGAAGGTCTTTAAAACAGAAGGTGGGGTTCACATCATTCTGTGCTCAAATATGAATGTATAATGCAGGACACATAACGTAGGGGGTTGGGAACGTGCTGTCTGAGTTCACATTTTCACAATCAAGTGCACCCTTTCTCCTGTTTCAAACAGCATAAAAGCACATCACTGACCTCTAATTTTTTCCTTAACTCTAGTCAACACGGCTCTTCGAAAGACCCTGACCAACTACTGCCTCTGTAGGTAGAGTTGTGATCACTGTAAAGATTATCTCCTTAAATAACTATTTTTGAACATTTCCACAATCAGCTTCAAACTGAGCAGTACTGACATTAGCCACCATGTAAAGCAGCAGTTTCCTGGGGGCAAAGCAACACTTTGTGTTAACACATACACCCATATAACATGTACCCACCCAGTAAGAATACAGAACTAGGTACGCTCGAGGATTACAGCTTTGTTAGGAGTCGATCCAGAGAAATAACTTCCTTTTTGTTCAAGCACTCAAACATCCACGTGAGTCCCTTCTGGCTTTGGGCCTTTAAAATTGCTCGCTCTCCAGCTCCCGAGCAGAACTACACTCGTCTACCGATCACCCCTAACTTCCTGGTACTAAATAAAAACTACAACCACGAGGCTGTTTCGTCAGTTTGTTGTAAAACAATTCTAGTTCCATTCACCTCGTGGCAGGGGGGGTGGGGAGGGGGCGCTCCCCCAAGCTGGGGAGCTGTTTCGGGGGCAAGTGACCGTACCTCCAAACAAGTGCGGAGAAAGGTGGGCCGGGAGCGAGCCGATCATCAGGCGCGGCCCGCCAGGGCCCCCGCCCGCTGGCCGGTCCCGGTCCCTAGCGCCGCCGCCGTCCTCCGGGCTGCTGTGCACCGAGTCCTGCGAGCCGTACGGGCCACTGCCACTGCCGCCGCCAGGGATGCTGAAGGCCGACTGCGCCGCGCGGCCGCCCGCCGCGCTGCCCACCGCCCCTCCGAGCGAGCGGCTGCGGGGCGCTGTCGGGGCCGAGGCGGCCGCCGCTGTCGCCGCCGCCGCGCCGGCCGAGGCGCTGGGCTGCTGCGCGCCGGGCACCGGAGCCACGAACCGGGCCGCCCGAGCGCCGTCCGCCCCGCCGCCGCTGCCGGAGGGCAGGTCCGAGCCCGAGTAGGCGCGGGTGCGGCCGTTGGCGGCGGGGCCGCTCTGCTTGGCGCCCATGTCCGCGCCGCCCCGGGCCGCGAGCGAGCGAGCGAGCGAGGCCGGCGGGACGCAGCTCGCGGCGGGTGCTCAGGTGGCCGTGCGGACGCGGTCGCTGCCGGGCCGCCGCGAAGGGCCGCTACCGCTCGCTGCCGCGCTCCGCGGCCTCCGCACCGCCTCCTCCCGGGCGGCCGCCGCCACCGCCGCCATCCTCCGGCTCCCCGGCGGCTCGGAGAGTGGGAGGCGCCCGGCTGGACTGGGGGCCGCCTCCCTGCGCGCCAGCCGCTCGCAACGGGAAAGAGGAACGGGCGGCGCGCGCCCCAGCAACCGTCGCCGAGCGGCCCGCACTGGAGGAGCCGCGGCCCCGCTAAAAGCGCAGCGCAGAGATTGGGTCCCGCTGGCCTGACTCTGCCCCACAGCCAGGATCGCCCGCCCTGGCCCCGCCCAGTATGTGCTGATGGACAGCCAGGTGGCCCCGCCCCCATGCAAAGCTCCTGGCACCAATCAGAAGACGGCTCCTCCTCCCGCACGTGGCCTGCGGACGCTGGAGAAGAGCAAGTGCACCTTTTCCTGGCTGGGGCAGTGGTGGCGGTGCCCTTTGAGTGGGTGGACGGACGTGACCTTCGTTGGTGTTGTACTGACTGATTAAACAAACAAATCAGTCTCAGTTGTGAAGATGATTTCAAACAAACAAAAACCTTTACGGGGGCGAAGGACAGAACAAAACAACGTGAAGACTGAAGCCAACTTGATCTGAATTATCCTGGGGTGGGAAGCACAAACTTGGAAAAAGGAAAGAAAATCCAGTCTGACCTTCAAGGGTAGAGCAAAAGCTGAGGGGCAGAGACTATCTTCTCCCTGAAACACTGCCTTCAGGCCCAACGTCTAGCCAAACTGTGCAGACTGTCAATTTCTTTACCTTTTTGAATTTTTAGTTTCCTTTCCCATAATGTTTGAATTAAGTCTCCAGGGCAATAGCTGCTTTAAAATCTTATGGTTTCTCTAAATGGAATTTAACAGAATCCTCAGTGCCTTCCTGTGTGTGGTGCTTGGGCCAGTCGGTTCTGACCTTCCCATTTGGAGGATGCCCGAAGCCTTGTCTGCGTGGAAAAACAGGGAGTGAGTTTGTACAAACTGCAGAAATGAATGCCTTGTTGCAGTTTTTTCCTTTTGTATTTGCACTGAGTCATTTATGTAGTGATTTTAGTCATTCTTTCAAAAGATAGTGGGAAGAAAGAGAGAGTAAATGTTTTGCCTGAATGGTTGTTTGCCACATATGTGCCTGGTGCCCATCGTAGAGGTCAGAAGGGGGCATCAAATCCCTTAGAACTGGAATTATGGGGTTAGCTGCCACATGGGGTGCTGGGAATCAAGCCCAGTTTTTCTGCAAGAGCAGACAGTGTTCTTAACCACTAAGCCTCAAATTGGGTTTGTTTTTCTTTGCGGGGGATGTTTTGTTTTTTGTTTCGGCTTTTGGTTTTTCAATAAAGGGTTTCTCTGTAGGTTTGAAGCCTGTCCTGGAACTCACTCTGTAGACCAGGCTGGCCTTGAACTCACAGAGATTTGCCTGCCTCTACCTCCTGGGATTAAAGGTGTCTGCGGCCACCACCGGGCTCAAATTGGATTTTTTAAGAAGAGAACTGAGGCCCTCTGAGCTGCTTGCCTGTAGTTCCCAGCTTCTGGAGAGAGTGAATCAGGAGGATCACCGGAGCCTTAGAATTCAAGGTCAGCCTGAGGTACAGCAAAAACCTATCTCGATAATAAGAAGGAGAAGAGGAAGGAGGGGAGGAGGAGGAGGAAGAAATGTATACACATAATATTCTTATATAGCTACTGAGCTTTTATATAAAATATCCTGTGTGACATCATTTGGTTAAATGTCTTTTTCCCTGCACATGTTATCAGCCACCCCAGACTGAAGATGATGCTGGGTAATCCCTTCATACTCTGATCATGGTTTTAAACTTTTCATTAGACACTTAACAGTCTATGTCAGTACAGTAGCTTTTCAGTGGATGTGCATATTTATATTTTCTAATCTTGCTAAAATGGTTTTTTAAATGTTTTTACAATTATTTATTTATTTGTGTATACAAAAGTATGTGGGTGCACTCGTGCTATGAATTTGTGTGACATACTTGTGTGACAGAGAACAACTTGCAGGAGTTAGTTCTTTCCTCCTACCATGTGGATTCGGGGGGTTTAGAGCCTTTGCTTGCTTATGCCACCTTGCTGGTGGCATAAAGAAAATGATTCTTGAAAGTCACTTTTAAGCTTACACTATTGCTCTTCGATGGCATCAGTGGAGCGGCTCTTCTCTGTTCTTTCCTCAGTCCTTTTCGCTCCCTCTCCGGCCTTCTCGTCTCCCTCCAAATAGAAATCCTCATGAAGACTGTGTTTTATTGCCAAGCAGCTGTAACTTCACTTAATATCTGTAGCTGCATTATACTTTACCAGTTCTTCACATTTCTTCAGTAAACTTGTTCTTCCTTCTGTGTGTCTCCATTGGTCCTTTAATGAGAAGCCAATGGACAGGAGCCAATCAGGACAGGATTATAAGCACACACCACAGAGTAGGTTGATTCAAGCTGGGGTTAGGCCTTGATTATAGTTAATGCTAGCTTTGGGACTGGGGGCAAGCCAAGCCACTCACCCTAACTACACCTGTTTCCTGTAAAATGTGTAAGTGCACATGAGTGTAGTACCAGTCTCAGAGTGGCTGAGAGTCTCAAAAGAGCAGATATATGTTTGAAAGTACTTTGAAATCGCTGTCCTGCCTATCACAGAATAATATTATGTGTATTGTCTGTAGCAGACTGTGATACTGTGCAGTTTAGAATATGCAAAAATTGGTGGACTTGATTTCACTATTTTGTGCAAGTAAATTGCATTGTTAACACATTAAGAATTGATAGAAGTCGTTACTGTATGTACATCACCATATGGCTTGACTAGATAAGCATATATAGAAAGACCAGAGGTTATTTGAAATCTTTGATATTTAAAAGTTTTTTTTTAAATGAACTTTTCTTTAACACTTTGAACAGTCTTTGGTGTCCTAAACAGGCGTCAGTGTGTCACAGAAATGCTTCATGCTAGTCAGCTGATGAGCAGAGCCCTGTGTTATAGTTAACATAGATTTTAGAATCATTTTCTTTTTTAAAAACAGCTGAGACAGAATGTCAGCACCTGCTAATAAAAATAACTTGATTCTTGTTTAACAAATTAGTATAAAGTTATTAATAAGAGATTAAATATGTGTATTATATTGTAGTCTCAACTTTGGCTTGCAAACAATCTTTTAATTAAAAAAAAAAAAAAGAAAACTGGGGGCTGGAGAGATGGCTCAGAGGTTAAGAGCACTGGCTGCTCTTCCAGAGGTCCTGAGTTCAATTCCCAGCAATCACATGGCGGCTCACAGCCATCCATAATGAGATCTGGTACCTTCTTCTGGCATGTAGGAATACATGCAGGTACTACTTTGTATACATAATAAATAATTTAAAAAAAAAGAAAAGAAAGAAAACCAATATCTTGGTACTGAGGAGATAATTTAGTCTATGAACTATTTGCCACACAAACATGCAGACCAGAGATCGGTCTCCACAGTCTCCAGCACATGTAAAAATACAGGCATGGTAGTATGGCTTGTAATCCTAGCTCCCAGGAGATGGGCATAGGAGGATTCCTGAGGCTCACTGGGCCAGCCTATCCTAATCAGGGAGCACGAGAACTCATGAACTCCAGCCCAAAATAAATAAATGAATAATCTGGACGGCTCCTAAGGAATGACAGCCAATATTGATCTCTGGTCTCCACATGTATGTACAGCTATGTGCACACATAAATGAGCAAACATACTTACACACACCCCGACATACACACACTTTCTCTCAAAATCCTTAGCACAAAACAAGCATAACCTATGTTATGTTTTTCCTGCATTCTAAAGAAAGTTCTTAGATTCCAAAGTATTATAAAAGACTTCACTGGGGCCATACTGGTGCAAAGATATAAAAGTCAGTGGAGAGAATGTCATGGGCTCAGTACCAAGGGGGTGTCCCAGCCTCTAGCAGTGAAAAGGAGCTTGGGAAAAAAAATAGCTCTCTGCTACATAATGCATGGGTTCTCTCCTCCACTGCCCATGCACCATCCTCCAGTCTCCTGCCACTTTCACAACTCCCTGCGGTAGAGTGTGAATGATTAAACAGTAGCAGGAGACACTTCCCTGCACCACCACCTCCCTCAAGGGCAGCCAAAAGCCCCAGTAGAGGCAAGCCCTGTATATTAGGCCTGGATTGTATAAATCCCCCAAGTACAAGGGCTCTAGCCTACTACATCTTTAACTCCCCATGGTGAAGGTGTCACCAGAGCCCTGAGACAGTCTGTATGTAGGCAGGCGGTTACAGGCTGGTGTGGATCAGAACAGCAGGTAGCAGTCATTAATGCATGCCCTCGATTACCACGGACTTAGCTAACTATCATCACCATGCCAGGTTTGTTGCTCTCTATGTTTTACTGCCAAAGCAGTCTATAAAGTGGCCAGTTCCCTTAGGGTGACTTCTGAATGATCCTGGCCCCCAGTTAGGGCAGGTGGGAAAGAGGTCAGAAACACAGGATCACCTTTAGCTGGGAATGAGAAAGCAAACTGGGTGGAGAGAGCTACTGGTCAACCTACCACACCCTCTGTTGCCCAGAAGCCAGATGCTCTTTGGCTGAACTCTAGAGCTCCAAGTCTGAACCAATAGGTTTTGGAACATAGCCCTGAGCAGGGTCATTCCTGGTACACAGAAACATTAGGATACATCCGGACCCCCATGGAAGACGTCTTCATTCTTAAACAAACATGGGCTCCACATGTGTAATGTTTTAACACTAGAGACACAAAGTTAACCCAAGGACCCTGCCCTCCAAACTGTATGTCCTGCAGCCACCATGCCTAGACAGAAAGATGGTTCAAGTACAGAGCATTTGCACACTACAGCCAAGGGATGGAAGTTGGGTAAAGAACAAAGATGCAATTCCAAGTCTTGAGACAGTTGCCTTAGACATCTATAGATGTCCTGGGCTGCACGAGCCTGGATGAAGCAATGGAGAACTTTGGAAAGAGCAGCAAGCATTTCACTAGCTGGAATGGAGAGGAGAAGACAAGGAAGGCTGAGGACCGGCCGGAAGAGTGGACTGGGACAGAGTCCAGCTGGCTTGGCCTGCTGGGCAAGGATCCAAAAGGCAAAAGAGAGTTGCTCTCCAAGGCAGCTGTAACATGGTCGTATTTAGATTTTGAAAGGTCAGGTTATCTGGGGCAGCACTTTGGAGAATGGAGTGATGGGAGGGAGGAGAGCACACCTGTACCGGGTGTGAATATGGAGGGAAGGACCACCTGGGAAGGGGAACTGAACTCATCTATACACAGGCACAAGGAAATGTTTCTTCGCAGCAAGGCATGGGGCTGGGAGACTGAAGCCAGGATATCCTACACCAGGCCGTGGATGGGATGCACAGAGGCCCGGCCAAGCTTGTCTCCCCAGCACTGGCTCTAAATTCAGTGCTGTGGATGTATGCACTCACCCAGCCATCCTGTAGCAGGGGTCACCAGGACCAGTAGAGTTAGTGCAGTCCAGCTGGAGAGTGATTGAATATTAATAGGGGTATAACAAATTTATTCTTTTCATTGTTGATATTCTATGAGCTAAACCAATTCAGGCCTTTTTATTTATCTTATTGTGATACCGTCTGCCATCTAAAAAAGCACTGGTCACTGGCCCTGGGAATTGCAACCTATGTTGTTTTTAAATTACTGTGCTAGATATATGCCTGCACACACACATACACACACACACACGCACGCACGCACACACACACACATACTACCACCAGCAGCAGCAGCAGCAGCCCACAATTCTCCATATATTCACTCCTGAAATCTGTGTATATGTTACCTTACATGGCAAGATGGCCTTGGCAGGTTGGAAGGGTCTTCAGGTGGGAAGACTGTCCTGAATGACCTGGGTTGGCCCACTTTCTTCTTCATAAGCAAAAGAGGCAGACTCGAGAGGCAGGGCAGAGTGATGCCAAGATAAGACTAGATAGAGCCAAGCTCGGTAGACCAAATCTGTAATCCTAGCTGCTACAGAGGCTGGAACAAGAGGAGCATAAGTTCAAGGCCTGCCTGGGCCAGTCACCGAGCTGATGCTTCAAAATAAAAAGTTGTGCGGTTTTTATTGTTGTTGTTTAAGGTTGGGAATGTAGTTTAGAAGTAAGAATGTTTACCTAGGTCACAGGTTCTAGGTTCTACTCCCTCCCCGTGTGTGGAGGGGGGGTGGGGAGGAACTGGGTTGGCTTTGGAGACAGAAGGGAGTGGGCGGTAGGTGGTGAGAGGCAAGCCAAGGAATGCAGTGGCTCCTAAAAGCTGCCAAAAAGGCTTGGAGATGGATCTTCAGGAGCCTCCAGGGCAAAGAAAGACTCTGCCTGCACCTTGAACTCAGTGACCTTCTGGAACTGTGAGTTGGTTCTGGTCTAAGCTACCTAGTTCCTGAGAATGGCTGTGTCAGTGAGAGCAAACTAGCTCAAGCCTACAGAAATCCCGATTACAAACTATCTCTGAAAAAGCAAAGGACAGCTGAAACCCCCAAACTGGTAAACAAGGCCACTATACCTCCTGCGGTGGATCATAAACTCTTTGCCACAGCTTCCTGCCCCCCACCCCACCCCCACCACTTACCGCCAACCCCCCCTTTGAGAAGAGTGGTGATGAAGTAGGACGCTGTGGCTTCCGAGGCTGGGCCTCCCTTTCTGACTTGAAGTGCTGCTTTTAAGACCCTGAATGGAACTTTCCATTGCCTGCCTTGGGGCGTCCTTGCAGGCTGCCTTCCTAATGACAAGCATTGAGAATAGAAAGTTGTGGTACTTAAAAGAGCAACCCTTAATTCAGAGTGTCTTTGTGTTTTTAAAGATGCTGAAAACTAATACTCTTGAAACAGACAAAATCCTTAGTGAAATGATGGTCCTGAAGTCAGGAAAGGGTTCAGGAAAGGTCCTAGGTGTTGCTGTCTTCTGCATGCAAAGGTAAAAACGTGGTGGCTGGAAAAGTCCACACTGACATCTAGTGATGCAGAGTTGCACTGCCAAGGGCTTCAGGAGGAACCCTTGGCATCCATGGAGTCCTCCTCTTTGGTGCCCCTGTGGGACCAGAGATCCGACTGTGGATGGGGATTCAGGGTCAACCAGCGTCCTTCCACGTTGGCTGAGGCACAACAAACACACTTTGCTGTCTCAGTGTGCATCTGTGCAAGGGTTGGCTGTATGAAAGTTTTATTTGTTTTAATTGAAAACTTACAAATTTGTTTGAGAATTTCAGACGTGAATATGTGCTTTGATCAAATCCACCCCTAACTCTCTCCCAATTCTTCCCATGCCCGACACTTCCCTCCCAACTTAATGTGTTGGATTTTTTTTTTAAACTCACTGAACACAGTGCTGTCAGCATTGCACGGGTGTGGGGCCATCCACTGGACTTATGTAGCCATCACTTTTTCTGGATATTTTAAAGCTAAAGATTTTATTTCTAAACAGGTGTGTGTGTGTGTGTGTGTGTGTGTGTGTGTGTGTGTGTGTGTGTGTGTGTGTGTGTGTGTGTGGTGTGCTTTTGATGGTTAGGCCTCTAATGGCAAATGAGATTTTTAAGATCATTCACATTTTCTATACATTCTAGACAACTGTCTGGACTGTGATGTTCTGAGCAGACACAGTCTAAATGCAGAGATGGACCCTCTACAGCAGGTTCTTGTGCTTCTTTGTCCTCAGAACTTTGTCTGCGTTGGGTTTTAAGAAGTCTGAGGGCCAGAAAAACTACAAAAATGACAAAGAGCGGACCTTTGCTTTTCCTTCTGGGCAACAGTTAGAAAAAGCCAACAAAGATTTCTGTTTCTTTCCTTACTGGGACAAGATCAGAAGCCGAAAGGGATTCTTGTTCTGTTTTATTTGGGTTTGGATATTGGGGGTCAAACCAGGCACTGTGTAGATGCTACACAGGTGCTGTAGTGCTGAACTGAACCCCCAACCCCAAACTGGGTATCTAAAGACTGTTATAGTACCCTATGTATTTAAAAAAAATGCTGAGGAATTGTTTGGTGGAGTAATTACTCCGAACGCCTCTAAACTGCGTGCTTAAAATGGTTAGAGTGATAAACATTATGTATATGTCATCAAAGCTTTGAAAGATGAAGGGCTGAGTAACAGCAGCAATAGAACTGGGAGACTATTCAAATGCTGACACACTTTCACATCGTCCTGCAAAATGTGCAGCCTAGGTGCAAATGAACAGACCTTAAATTCCTTAGAATGCCCGTGCCAAATACTGCTACAACTTCCCCTCAAAAGAAACAGACCTCAATGTTATGAAATAATTTAATGGGTTTTTACAAGGAAGTGTTGTTTTCTTTATACATTTAGAATATTTTCTGGCACATAAATATCAGAAGTTTGAGCAAATCAGACAGAAGGGAAAATAAAATACAACCCTAAAACATACAGATTTACCAGAGCAGAACCAAACCCAAACCAAAGGGATATCATGAAGCCGTGAAGTTTTTTTCCTCCTCTGTGTCTGTGTGTGTGTGTGTGTGTGTGTATGTTTGCATATGTATTAGAACACTAATGTGGGTATATGTGTGAGTATGTGCGTGCTTGGAGGCCTGAAGTTGAGGTCAGGAATCATTCTTGATTGTTCTGCCACCATATTCAATGAGGTGGGGTCTGTCAGTCAAATCCAGAGCTTACTAATGGGCTGATCTCATTTGGCAGCTTCCTGTGGTTCCTCCTCCCTACTCACCCCACCCCAAAACAGGGTTTCTCTGAGTAACAGCCCTAGGCTGTCCTGGAGCTAGCTCTGTAGACCAGGCTGGCCTCGAACTCACAGAGATCCTCTTGCCTCTGCCTCCTGAGTACTGGGATTAAAGGTGTGCGCCACCACCGCCCTGCTCTGTTGGGTGCTTAGGAAGCCAGTTGATGGGGAACCCCACCAACCAGCCTCATCCTTCACAGCTGGAGTTAAAGGCAGGCCACTGGACCCACCCAGCATTTCCATGGATCTTTGATCCTCACACTTGCTGAGGCAAAGTGTGGCTCCTCAGCCAGTCTGAATCAGTCTGAAGTGTCAGAAATGTAGGAAAGGAGAGGTACAAAACTTCCACACTTTGATTGCTTCCGGAAAGCTGGAGAAGAGGACAAATCCAATTGCCTTTGAGGAAGCAGTATCAGACGTGACCTGTGCAAACAGCAGGTGGAAGGTTTCAAAATGATGATTTTGATTTCTTATAGTTGGCAATAAATTGTAATACTGATGCATTGAAATTCCAAGGAGGCATCAGATGACATCTGGAATATTTTTGGTAAAAAGTAGAATTTCAACAAAATATTTAGATGTGCAGCTATCTAGTTTCTCAAGTATATTGCAACAGTTGCAGACCAATACATCTTCCTGTTTCTTAAAGCCTCTCCCCTGCCCCCCAAATTATAATGATTAGTAAGACCAGTAGTGGTTTCGAGAATGACAGCTACAATTAAGATTCCATTTTATACTGTATTAAATGCAATTGTATTCTTTTCTGATAATGGCACATTCATTTCAGTGGCAAGCGTGTCTTTTGGAGTTCACAGAGAAACTTAGGCTATACGCCTTGCAAAGCCAAATAGAAGTTGGGAGTGGTAGATCGCACCTGTGATCCCAGCTACTGACCCCAGGGCTAAGACAAAAGGACTACTTGATTTCAGGAGCTCAAGATCAATGCTGACAACAGAGAAACACCCCCAACATCCCCCACCCCATCTCAAAACTAAATAAATAAAAAGAAAAAGCCCTACCATGCATACAATACCTGTGGCTTGACACACGAGGGGGGGGGCGCTTCAGAGAAATAAAGGGTTTGGGGAAGCCAGGCCACAGCCTCCACTGTCCTCCTGCAGAAGAGAAAAAGGAAGCAAGTATCTACTGCCTTCAATGACCAGTTCTAGAATGGTAGTAATTAGCAGACAAATGGCAATGGCTTGATAAACTAGATCAGAGGAGCCGTCTTGCTTTTTATATTTAGTATAAGCTGGCTAATGGCTTATGTGTGATTTTCCAAACCACTTAATGTTTGTTTCTTAATGACTTAAGTAATTACCCTTCATGTCAAGCAAAGCAGCATAAAGCTTCCAGATTTCCTCATTTGAGGGTGAATGGCCCCTGGAAGAAGTTTATATCTGCCTGAACAGTAATTCCAGGGTCTGGCTTGCTCACCAACGCATCTCTAATGAAGAGAAATGAGGCCAGTGTAGTTAGTAGCTGTGATAGATGAAAAACTAGATGTAGGTGATGTTTGACTTTATCTTTCACCCAAGATGACATCTTTTCTGTTTTCTTGATTGGCAGTAGACTGGGTGGGGGTGTTGGTGATCCCCTCCTCCTACAACCACTTCTTTCTCCTCCTCCCTTTTCAAATATTTCCTTACTTGGGACAAAGAAACACTGACAATGCAATATTGTTTCTAAACTAGTTTTTAATTTGTACTGACTTATGAAATCCAGACAGTAGGAAGCTGTTACTCAAGAGGCTGATAATCCCTGCTTCTGGTGTTCTTTGCTGTAACACACTGCAGTGTTAGGCTGCACCCAGTCAGCCAGAGCCCCAGGCAACTTCTCAGCTGCAAGAGTGGCTCCCAAAAGGAGAGTTGCTTGCAGAGTGACTGAGAGTTATCAGACCCATCAGACAAACATCTTTACAGTTCTAACAGGCCTTTCTTCCCCACCAGCGGCATCACCCATCCCAAGCCAAGCTAAACTAAGAAATCCCATCCAGAAGCATCCAAGCGTTCAGTGTGTCTTAGTGGAGCTAGAAAGGACCTGGATCCCTCACTTATTAATTCACCATCTTGCCCTCCTCCCGGTCTATGTTGTATCTTCCTAAACTGAGGGACTTCGAGTGAGGGCAAGTCCTAAAATACCCAATGATCAATACAGTCTGTGTTTTGAGACAATCTTCCAATGTAGCCCAAGCCAGCTTCATTCTCTTGCCAATCCTCCTGCCTCAGTTTCCCAAGTGTTAAGATTATACATGTAAACCAGACCTGGCATAAGGATTCATTATCTCTAACACCAATCCCTCAAACTAGAATTTAAATGTCTCTTTGTTCTTCTAGGCCTAGTTATCTCATTATTCTGCATTACTGCTTGTGGAAGGAAAAAAAAATCAAAGGAGAGAAGTCAAATTCTTTTGAAATAAAGGTTATACCCCATTAGTGAGTTCAGAAAATCCTCAGGTCAAGCATGACCAGTATATAATATATGGTTCTCTCTCTCTTTGTGCATGACCAGTATGTATATTATATATGGTGCTTTCTTGCTGTGTGTGTGTGTGTGGACGCGTGCGTACGTGCGTGCATGTGTGTTAAAGAAAAAGAATAGTTTGGAAACACTATACAGTATAAAAAGTGCTGTGAGGATATTTAGTGAGGATATTGTTCCATAAACAATATATATTCTGAGATTTAGAATATTTCTCCTAGTGTGAGTTAGAGTCCGCAAATGTTTGAAGATCATCCGATTCATAACAGTTATGAGTGCTAGGGTTTGTTGGGATTGAACACAAGGTTTTGACCATGTTAGGCAAACATTTTACCACTGAGAAGCTTTCCCAGGCCCCTGGAATAATAAGATTATCTCTATAATGCCTTAGAGCTCAAAACTTTATGATTTTTGACTATGGATCTCACTTGGTAGCTCAAGCTAGTCTCTAGTTTGTGAGCCTCCTGCATCAGATGCCTCCCGCATGCCGTGACTACTCCACCGCCATGACGCCAACAAACTTACTTAATTAATCAAGAATTCTTTCTTCAGCACAATAGCCCAACATCCCCCTGGACAGGTCAAAGAGTGTCTCTTTGTCCTTTAATCTGCCATCCAGCACGGTGTCCTCCAAACCATCTGCCTTGATTGCTCAAGCAGAGTGGATGCCAGGCTGCCCCTGGGATCCCTAGCTTGAGACAATGCTGCACTCGATACTGATGAGATAGCCATTGTTTGTCCATCACTCAGGCAATGGTGCTTATACAACATGCAGCTGACACATTCAGAGGAACAAGGGAAGGAAGCAAGCAAACAACAGCTGTATTTTGCCATCTGTCAGATCCCAGAATCTTCTGTTTCCTTCACTCCACACAGGCCCCTGGGCTGTGAAGGCGGATGACAGGGGATGGAATATGTATCTCACTCTTATTTAAGCATGCTCTATTTCAGCAGCCGGGTTTGGTTTTATTACTCCATTGAGTTCACATGGGCAGGTTTGGACAGCCGCAATTACTCTCCTTATTAGTTCACAGATGAAGAAGAAATAAATTTGGCTCTGACATGTTAGATTTTCTAGAGCAAATCCCACATGAAAAATAAAAGCTTTTCGTTCTAATCGGAGCCAGCTGTATATGCTCTTGACTTCCTGCTTCTCTAAAGCCCCGCTTTCAAAACACTTGGAGGACATGGAGTGTGACAGAGGTCTGGACAAACTGCCACAGGACCAGCAGGATGAGGGGCTCAAGCCTCTTTACAGAGGCGGAGGGCAGCAGATAGGACAGGCTGCTCCACAGAAGACAGCCGACTGGGCTTAGCAGCAGAGGGTGTGGATTTGACACGTAGGAAATGACAGGAAGCCGCTCTGATGAGAGAACAATGTGCGCAAGGAGGGGAAGCAGAAAGCAGGTAGCCTCGTGGAGGACGACAGAGCTAGAGTCAGCTTGACGCTAGACTGTAAGACAAGTCAATCTTTGGATTTTACCCAGACAGCCATGAGAGGATGACCGCTGTCCTATCTTTCTATTGTGATAAAGACCATGACCAAAAGCAGCTTGGGGAAGGAAAAAAAAAATCTCTTTTGGCTTACAGTTCCTGGGTCACACTCCATCTCTGAAAGGAGTCAAGTCAGAACTGACAGGAATCTAGAGGCAGGAACTGAAGCAGAAGCCATGGAGAAGTGGCCTACTACCTGCTTATTGACTTGTTTCTTGTGGCTTGCTCAGTCTGATTTCTTATATCACACAGGGCCATCTGTCCACAGTGTACTGGGCTCTCCCACATGGGTTACCAATTAAGAAAATACCCCCTCATAGACAGGCCTACAGGCAATCTGATGGGGGGGGATTTTCTTATTTCAAGCTCCTCTTCAACAAATATGTCTTAGTTTGTGTAGAGCTGACAAAAACAACTAGCACAACAACATAATTTATCCTTTACACAGGCCGCTATGGAGAATGAATGGGTATGCCTACTAGAAGAAATAAATCATCTAGAAAAAAAAATACATGTAAACCAGAAGGGACTTTAGGTTTCCGAAACTTCCAAGAGCAGATGCTGAACAGATCTATGTATTATAGAGGAGATTCCGGCATCATTTTCTGTTATAAAGGGGCAGGGATGTTCACAGTCCCAGAGGTAGCTAAGAAGGCAGGTAACGGAGAGAAAGAAAGTTCGGAGATGTTTCTGTCAGTGGTCGGATGGAGTGAATATGGAGGCAGACTGGAGGGGAACAGTTTCTTAGTTACTTTTCTATTGCTGTGAAGAGACACCATGACCAAGGCAACCTATAGGAGAAAGACTTTATTGGGGGAAGGGTCTTATAGTTCCAGAGGGTGAGTCCATGGCCACCATGCTGGGGAGCCTGACAGTAGGCGCGCAGGAATGGCTCTGGAGCAGTAACTGAGAGCTGACATCTGACCCATAAGCATGAGGCAGAGAGAGTGTGTGGGCCTGTGAATCCTCAAAGCCTACCTTGAGTGACACACCTTCTCCACCAAGGCCACATCTCTCAATATCCTTCCCAAACAAACAGTTCCACCAAGTGGAGACCAAGTGTTCAAATATATGAGCCTGTGGGGCCATTATCATTCCAAGCACCATGGATAACTAAGGATAACACAGTATCTTCAGGCTGAGGGTGACATGGAGACTTGGAAAGAAAAGAGGAGAAATAACTCTTGTGGGCAGCAGTTTATACAATGTGGGACATGTTTGATTAGAGATACTGCTAAATATCCATGCTGGTATCATTAGAAAGAACCACAAGTGTGGAACTCAGAGCTGGGGGCATGCAGCTCACATGTGGAGATCAGAAACACAGCATGCTGCCAGGTAGATGGTGCCAAAATCACCACTGGCAAAGAGAACATCCAGAAGTGTATGAGGACTTCCGAAAGTGGCAAGTAGCTGGTGTGAGGACTGAGCAAAGGACACGGTGCGGTCGGCACTAGAGGAGTTAAACTAAGAGGGACGATTCCCAGACGGCAACAGCAGAAGGACATTTTAGGAACCAAGACCGGTTCTTTCATTCAACACTGTCAAAAGTAGCCAAAGGGCACAGAATGATGAACGCTGGCAAGCAGCAAAGCCAGGCAGAGGAGACCATCTGTCACTCTTTCCCCGCGTGGCAGAGGTAAGACAGCACGCAGCATGGGAATGCCTGAGAGGCCACAATTAAGGCCATCTTCCCAGAGGGCCGCAGCAATAGGCAGTGGAGGGAGTCCTCAAAGCTTATTGGGATGTGAGATTTCCCTTCTTCATTTTGCTCTTGGTGTTTACTTTTGTCTTGTATGAACATGCAGTCAGAAGATTAAAGGCAGCAGAATCTGCCCCAGGTACCCTGGGTCTCACTTTTACAGTTTCCGAAGGCTGATCCTGAAGCATCTCTCATAGTCATGCTTATGAGCCAGCGTGAAGCAAGTAGAGGGAGTGTTTTCAAGCGGGAATCTGGATGCCTTGACTTGCTTTCACCTACAGCCCGACAGCGGTCCAATTAAGACACTGGCCTCTTGTATCAGTTCCTTTTCTGTTGCTGTAATAAACCACCGTAGAAGCAACTTACAGAAGGAAGAGTTTATTTGGGACTTTCTGTTCCAGGGGGGTCGGAGTCCGTGACCATCGTGGTGAGAGCATGGCGGCAGGCAGAAGGGCATGGTGCTAGGCAGAGGCTGAGATTACACATCCTGACCCACAAACAGGAAGCGGAGAGAACTAGCTCAAAATGGCGTGTGTCTTCTAAAACCTCAAAGCCAGCTGTCCCACAGTGGTATGCATACCTCTCGAAACAGGGCTGCACCTCCTAATGCTTCCTAAACAGCTGCACCAGCTAGGGAACAAGGACTCAAACGTAGGAGCCCATGGAGGCCGTTCTCATTCAACCGCCATGAATGCATAATGCTTTTTTGCACGTTAATGTTGGAAGCTGTATCTCTTGTAGCTATTATAAGTTCTAAAAGATCAATTAGAAGAATTTTACACCACCAGGCATAGTGGTACACACTTTTAATCCCAACATTCAGGAGGCAGAGACAGGTGGCTCTCTGGATTCGAGGAGGCTAGTCTGGTATACAAAGTGAGTTCTGAGAAAGACAAGACTACATAGTGAAACCTTGCCACAAAAAGAAATAAATAAAAGAAAGGAAGGAAGGAAGGAAGGAAGGAAGGAAGGAAGGAAGGAAGGAAGGAAGGAAGGGGAAAAAAGGAAAAGGAAAAAAACTTTGATACCCTGCCTCTGCCTCTTGGTGCAGACCCCAGCTTAGCTCTTTTCCATGGACCCTCGCAGACCTCCCTTGTAGCCCATTGCCATTGCTTTGCATTAGCTGAACATTTTTACCAGGAAATCCCAGTGGCCATACAAGTCTGGAACTTGGGTCTTCACAACCCTTCCAGACCTCCGTTCCAACCCCTCCAGTCTTGCCTGCTTACAGGGATCTTTCCACCTCCCCCAACTCCGTTTACCAGAGACTCCGCCTCAGTACAGGGCCAAGGTTACACTAGCCTTGCCATCTCTTCTCCAGAAATAGTCTTTGCTCTGCCAGAGTGGGCTTTCGGGAGCCCCTCCTACAGCCGCATCTCCACTGTCTGGGGCCCCTGCCTGTTGGTGTGGTCACTCCTACAGCCCATCTCCGTTCCTCCCTGCTACTTATCAGTCTGTGGAGGCTCTCTCTGCCAGGACCCCCACAGTGATCACATTTGCCTGAGACCCTGAGAAAGCAAAAGCAACCAAAGAACAGAACGCCCACCCAACACAGGCAAGACTTAGATATCAACACCCACAGACACCTCGGCTATCAAAACTCCAGATGCCTAGACCCCAGTGCAAAAACGCAAACATGAACAGCCAAGACAATTTGCCTCCACCAGAGCCCAGAAACCCTACCACAGTAGGCCTGAGAAGTGCACTACAGCTGGAGCCCAAGACAAGGACTTCGAAACAGCAGTTATGGATACATTTAAGGACCTGATTAAATTTCTTAATGAAGATTGAAAGCATAAAGAAACAGTGAAATGAAATAATGAAAACAATTCAAGACATGAAAGTAGAATTTAACAGAAAATAAAATAAATCACTAAAGAAAACCCAAACTGAACCCAAACTGAAATTCAAATGGAAGTGGAAAAATTAGGATAGCAAATGAAAACCTCAGAGGCAAGCCTTACCAACAAGTTACAAGACGTGAAAGAGCAGCTCGGGTGTGGAAGACAAAGTAGAATAGATACCTCAGCCAAAGAAAACGTTAAATCTAAAAAAAAAAATACAGGCACAAAACATCCAGGAATTCCTGGATACCATAAAAAGACTAAATCTATGAAGAACAGGGAAAGAGGAAGGAGAAGAAACCCAGGTCAGAGGCACAGGAAATATTTTTAACAAAATAGTAGAAGAAAATTTCTTTAACCTAAAAAGGAGGTGCCTTTCAAGGTACAAGAAACATACAGAACAAACAGACATGACCAGAAAAGAAATTCTCCATTACATTTAATAATTAAGACACTAAATGTACAGAGTGAAGAAAGAATATTAAAAGCTTCAAGGAAAAAAGACCAAGTAACATGTAAAAGTAGTCTCATTAGAATAGTACCTGACTTCTCCATGGAGACCCTGAAAGCCAGAAGAACCTGAATGGATGTTCTACAAACGCTAAGATAGCACAGATGCCAGCCCAAACTTCTATACCCAGAAAAGCTACCCATCACAATTGCCAGAGAAAGAAAAACACCCCATGATAAAACCAAATTTAAGCAATAGCTATCTACCATTTCAGCTCTTCAGAAGGTACCAGAAGGAAAAGTTCAGCCAGAAAAGGCCAACCACACCCCAAAAGACGAAAGGAACAAATACTCTAAGAACAATAAATCAAAAGTGAATCAAAGTCCACACCATAGCAACAAAATAACAAGAATCAATGAACACTGCTCCTGCTTGTTGAGAACTCTCAATAAAAAGATGCAGACTAACAGACTGGATTAGAAAACATGATCCATCTTTCTGTTGCATCCAAGAAATACATGCCATCCTCAATGATAGAAAGTGCATCACTGAAAAAGCATAGGAAAGGTTATTTCAAGAAAATAGATGCAAGTGTCAAGCAGGTGTAACCATTTTAATTTCTGAGAAAATAGAATTCAAACTAAAAATAATCAGAAGAGGTATGGAAGGAGATTACATACTCATCAAAGGAAAAACTCACCAAGAAGATATTGTAATTCTAAAATTTATGTACCAAACATAAGAACCACAAAGTTTATAAAAGAAACAATACTATAGCTAAAATCAAATATTGGTCTTTACACCATGCTAGCAGTGTGATTGTTATTTTTGGTTGTCAACTTGATTTCATCTGGAATTAACTAAAACTTAAGAGACTAGGTACACATTTGAGGGATTTTCTTGATCAAATCATTTGAAGTGGGAAGGAAGACTTAGGATGCTAAATCCAGATCTTCTGAGGCAAGAAGATCCACCTTAAATTTGGCTTTATCATGAAATGTTTTTCTTTCTCTGGCAATTGTTATTAATAGTTTTCCTGGGTATAGTAGTTTGGGCTGGCATATATGTATATGTATATGTATTTAGCATGCATATATAAGAACAGTTAGGAGATACCTCATATTAACAATTTAAAGACACACCTGAAAGCTCTAGAACAAGAAGAAATAACACCAAAAAAGAGTAGGCAGCAAGAAATAATAAAACTCAGGATGGAAATCAACAAAATAGAGTCAAACAAACAAAAGAATCAATGAAACAAAGAGTTAGTTCTTTGAGAAAATCAACAGGATTGACAAAAAAAAAAACCTTATCCAAATTAATGAAATTGCAGAGAGAGAAGATCCAAATTAATAAAATAAAAAAACGATAAAGGGAGATATTACAATAGACCCCAAGGAAAGCCAGAGAATACTAAAGAC
Source organism: Ondatra zibethicus (assembly GCA_004026605.1). Lineage (NCBI taxonomy): Eukaryota > Metazoa > Chordata > Mammalia > Rodentia > Cricetidae > Ondatra > Ondatra zibethicus. The sequence goes on from PVIU01000744.1 coordinate 248,466, forward strand.
ATATTTCACAAACTTTACTCCACCAAATTGGAAAACCTAAGATAAATGGATAAATTTCTTCATATATGTGACCTACCAAAGTTATATCAAGGTCAGATAATAAACTTAAACAGACCCATGAGCCCTAGTGAAATAGAAGCAGTAATTAAAGATCTTCTAATCAAAAAAAAGTCCTGGGTCAGGAAGATTTATGAAGAACTAAAAAAAAAATGATATCAAGAAACAAATTGCCAGATTTTAAAATGGGTTACAGGTCTAAACAGAGAGCTCTGAAAGATGAAGCAAAATGGCTGAGAAATACTTAAATGTTCAATGTCCTTTGTCACCAGGGAAGTGCAAATTAAAACTACTTTAAGATTTCATCTAAATCTAATCAGAATGGCCATGATCAATAAAACAAATGGCTGCTCAGGCTGGCAAGGATGCAGAGTAAGGGGAACACTTATTGGTTGCTGGTGGGAGTGAAAACTTGTATAGCCACTATGGAAATCAGTATGGCAGTTCCTCAGGAAGCTGGGCATCAATCTACCTCATGATCCAGCTATACCACTCTGAGGCACTGTCTTAGGGGTTTTTATCGCTGTGAAGAAACACCATGACCATGACAACTCTTATAAAGGAAAACATTTAATTGAGGTTCAGTCCATTATCATCATGACGGGGAGCATGGTGGTGTGCATGCAGACATGGCCCTGGAGAAGTACTGAGAGTCCTACATCTTGCAGGCAACAGGAAGTTAACTGAGACACTGGGCAGTATCCTGAACATAGGAAACCTTAAAGCCCGCCCCCACAGTGAGCTTACCTGTCTCGTTCCCATTATCCAGTTCTCCCGGATCTCCAGTAGGCATAGAAGGCCCACACTCAGAGATGAGTCCTTCAAAGTCTCACTCGCGGTCATTAGGGCTTGTCTGGTAGTTTGTCCAACAATCCAGTCTAAAGACAGTCTGTAGTTCACTTGATTTTGAAATCACTCAGTAAAAACTCCTTCTCCCTGGGAGGATTTGTTGGAAATATTTGAAAGCAATGTTTAATTTAAGGGTGCCTTGAAACAGGACGTAGCAGTCATGAAACAAGAGGCTGACTGAACACTTAGAGGAGGGGCTGGAGTAGGAGATCTTTAAGGGTGCAAAGCTCTGTTATTGATTCCTGGGAAACTAGAAGACCACCTTCGTACAGACTGCACGTAAGCCCAGACCTGAGGCCCGAAGGCCTCTTTGAGGTGTAACCTAACCCTGAAGCGCTGTGCAAGCCTGGCTAGGCCAGTGCTCTACCACCAGACTACAGCACCAGCCCTCTTTTGAGAGAGTCTCACTTAACTTGCCAAGGTTTATCCTGAACTTTCTCTGCAGCCCAGGCCAGTTTTAATCTTATGATCCTCCTGCTTCGGATTCTTGAGTGGCTGGGACTATGGTCCCTCACTGCCAGGCCCAGTGAACATTTTTTAAGGTGTGTATCAGTCTGACTGAGTCACAGACTAGCCATCTTAGTCATATATTATTGATGTATATGAAGGACATCCTAAGTTCTTGACTTCTTCACAATTCTTTTTCATTGTCATCTCTTCTGCCATAGTGCTCCCTCCCTCCCTCTCTCCCTCCCTCTCTCTTTCTGTCTCTATGTGTATATATTTGTGGAGACTAGAACTCTACACCAGGAAACTTCCTCAATTGCCCTCTGCCTTATGTCTTGAGACAGAGACTCTCAGTGAATTGGCAGCTTGTGAACTGGCCAGGCTGGCTGGTAAATGTTCTCTCCCTTCCCAGCTTCAGGATCACAACGCAGCATTATACTCAGTTTTAGTGGTTTTTGTTTGTTTGTTTTTGTGGGTCTGGGGCTTCAAACAAACTAAGGTTCTTTTGCTTGCATGGCAAGCTCTTTAATGGGCTAAGCCTGTTATAGAATATCATTTTAACTAGGCAAAGATATGTTACATTTGTTTATGCTGCAGAATATTACTTTAACTGTGTAAAGGTATGTTACTTTTGTTTATGCTATATTTGTTTAATTAGGTAAAGATGTGTTGAATTTGTTTCACCTTACACACCTAAGGCACCTGATTGGTCTAATAAAAAGCTTAATGGCCAATAGCTAGGCAGGAGAAAGGTCAGGCGGGGCTAGCAGGCAGAGAGAATAAATAGGAGAAATCTAGGCTCAAGGGAAGAGAAGGGAAGAACGAGAGAAGGGGGAGGTGAGAACAAGGGAGATGGCTGGAGCCAGAAGCCAGGAACATGCCAGCAGACACGAGAAACAGAGAAAAGTAGGTTATATTGCTGTGCCCAGACTCTCGTCCCCCAAAGAGACCACCAGGGATCTGGGACTTGGATGCAAAAAACAAGGTTTATTCCAAAGCGCAGTATGAGCCTAGGCAAGGAACTCATCCAGCACACTCAATGCAGTGAGGGCAGGAGGAGCTCCCTTCCAGAGATTACAGGACTTTTTAATAGACAATCTTGCAGGACTACCAGCTCTCACCTAATTTGCATACCTGGACCTAATTGAGGGCAGCAAATGATTACAAAAGGGTGTGAAATTTAATAAGCATGATATCATTATGCAAATGAAGTATGGACATAATTATGTTCTCAGTTGGCCCGTTCATATCTGTCCTTGAGGTATGTAAATGAAGCATACTATGGTCATATTTTTAATTGGTCAATTCTTGGCTATCCGTGAGGCAATGCTCTCCCCATTGTTATTGGCTCCTGGCCCTTGTCACATATGAAATGTTTTAGCCTAGCCTAAACAACGTGATTCAGGCAGAAAACAGGTCACTCTGACCAGTTTTTCATTTCTTTCAATATAAAAAGAAAGAAAAAAAAAGCTCTAAGACAAAAGGTAGATAAAAAGACACAGGTTAACTTAAGTTAAAAGAACTAGTCAGAAAGGAGTTAAGCTAAGGCCGAGCATTCAAAACTAATAAGAAGTCTCTGTGTCATGATCTGGGAGCTGGATGGTGGCCCGAAAGAAAAATTCTGGTACATAAGCCATTTTCCCAATGGTATTTTTTTCTTTTAATGCCTTATGATTTTTGGCTGAAACATGGACATCTAAAATTATATCAAGCTATCCCTTGGGAAGCTGGTTCTAGGATTGCCTTCAGATTCCAAAGTCCGTGTGTAGTTGCCTTATATAAAATTATTGTTGGGAATTAGAACTGTCCTTTGCTTCCTCTGCCCTTCTCGTCAGTCCTCACTGACCCACTTTGGTGTGCCCTCCATTAGGTTTTAGTTAACCAACTGCAGGGAGTCAAAGTCCATTTCAGGTGTGATGCCGCTACTGAAGAGGAAAGAAATGCTCCCCAGGAAGAAGGCATGCCCGTCACTAAGCTTTCCCATCAATCCCAATCTTCTATAGAATGCTTTTGTGCCATGAATCCCCCTAAGTAGCCTGTCTGTGTTCTTTTTTTTTTTAAGATTTATTTATTTACTATGTATACAGTATTCTGTATGCATACATAGATGCATCCCAGAAGAGGGCATCAGATCTCATTACAGATGGTTGTGAGCCAACATGTGGTTGCTGGGAATTGAACTCAGGACCTCTGGAAGAAGAGTCAGTACTCTTAACCACTGAGCCATCTCTCCAGCCCCCAACCTGTCTGTGTTCTTCAGGGCCACCTTTGAATAAAACTTGATTCCTTCAACCAATGCATGTCTCCCCAGTTTTTGGTTATTTTAAGGACATTTAATTACAGCAACAAATTGTCTAGTCTTTGGATAGAGCCTACTCTGCTCATTCATATTTATTTTGATTTTGTATGTGTATTCCTTGTACTGCTAGACATAGAACCCAAGACCTCAACATATGCAAACAAGGCTCCCCAGCCCTGAGCAGCAACTCTGATCTCCTCTGATGCTTTAAAACCATCTCTAGATTATTTATGATTCCTAGTACAATGAGAATGCTGTGTAAACCGTATTATTTAGGGAACACTGACAAGAAGGAAATCTGTGCATATTCAATGTGGGTATGATTGAAAAAACAAAACAAAAAGTAAAACAAACAAAAACATGTCTGGGGACTAGCCAGAGAGCTCAGTGGGTAAGGAGAGCTCATCACAAAGTCTGAAGGCCTGAGTTTCATTCTTGGGACATATATGATGAAAGGGAGAACCAATGCCTGGAAATTGGCCTCTGGCCTCCACTGGTTTACTGTAACACCCACATGCTCTCTCTCCCTTCCTCCAATTAATAAAAATATAATTGTAAAAATGTGATTTAATTAAAAATTTTTAAAAATACTTTTATCTACACTTGGTTGAGCCATATATGCAAAAATCCATGGATACAGCAAGCAGACTACAAAGTGGTAACTATGGAAATTAAATGAGCCCCTTTCCCCAGGTTTGTTATTATTGCTAATTGTTGCTTATTAATTTACTTCCCTGTAAAAAAAAATTCTGTAAAGCATGTATTCTGTTCATGTCTGGCCACTGAAGTCTCTGCCTAGTAGCTTAGTATCCATGTGGCTATTAATGTAGCAAGAACCAGGGTCTTCCAGTCTTCACATAGAGGCCATTTATAACACTAGGCCACGCAGTTGACAATTTTATCCCAGCCTTCAGTGTCTGCTTGTACAGAGCTTAGTGTGAGTGAACTAGATGGTTGAATGATGGAGCAAGAAGAGACTTGAGATAATGTTACCTTTCATTTTTTAATTTTGTACCATTTGAGAGCATTAAGTAAATGTATGAAAGTAACTATAGGCTTTGGGGGGGGGCAGTCTCTCTGTGTAGCCCAGGCTGGCCTCAAATATGCATCCACTGAGTACTGAGTTCTGGCCCCTTTATATACCATGTATACACCACATGTCTTGTAGTACTGTGCTTTTAATATGCAACACAACTATAGACTTCAAATCAAGGACAATCAAAGGTGTTTAGACATGGGAAGAGCCTACTCAATTACTGGGCCCATCCATTGCTTACACCCAAAGTCTTAACCACACAGTCTGATGTCATGATGGCTTTAGTATATTTGCTCTGCTGATATGCACTGCACTACAGATGCTCAACTCCTGGTCCTGCTGGTCATTTGCTTTGTGATTCTGCATAAGTTACTTAATCTTTGTATGACTTTTTTTCCTCAGTTATAACTTAGGGTTGATGCTACTGTTGCTGCTGTCTGTGGTACTACCCCACAGGCAGATGCAGATTAATGTGCATTAAGGGCCTGGTATAGTAAAGTGTTGATTGCTATAATTGTTAACTGACATCAGCAAAGAGGGAAGCATTCTGTCTCTTAGCACTGTACCCTTGTCGTGTGCTATTAATAAGCCATGAGCACTTAGCAGGATCTAGACAGACTCGTGAAGTGCTCTGCATGGATGTCTTGCTCAGTGAGCATCGTAAAGAAGGAATGATTATCGTGGGCTTTCTCTTGGACCGCCAGCCCCCAAATCATGACACAGAGACTTATCAATTATGAATTCTTGGCCACAGCTTGGGCTTGTTTCTAGCTTCTTTTAAAACCTAAGTCAATCCATTTCTATTAACCTATGTGCTACCCCGAGGCCTATTTACCTCTTCTACCCACTGTCCACCCTGCTTTCCTGCTTCCTCCATGTCTAGCTGGCTGGTCCCTTTTCTCTCTGCCCACCAGCCCTGCCTATCCCTCCTCTGCCTAGCTATTGACCATTCAGCTTTTTATTAGACCAATCAGGTGCCTTAGGTGGGCAAGGTGAAACAGCAACACAGCTGTACGTGGTTAAACAATTCTGCCACATAAACAAATGCAACACATCTTTACATAGTTAAACAAATATTCTATTCCCCGACAAATGCTTATTACCCATTCTGTAGAAGTGACGTGACTGAGGCCTAGAGAAATGAATAAGCAGCTCAAGGTCATGGTGCTCCTAAAAGGGAGAATCGTGAATTGAAATCCATGTGGTTTGAGCTTCCTCCTGGTACCGACAACTCAACAAGCAGAACTGTCAATTCGCCTCTCAGAAAACGGTCTAAACAGTCCAACCCCCACACCGCTGCTGGAGCCTGCCTTCACCCACACAGTTCACAGGGACGTTTGTCTGCTATTAGTAATAGTAACTCAGCCACCCCCAGCTCTCTGCACAACTGAAAAAAAGGAGCATTGCTTTTCCGAATCTTAGAAATCTTTTTGAGATGCTCTCGCTATGTAGCACAGACTGGCCTCAAACTAAGATTTGCCTGCCTCTACCTTCCAATTGCTGAGACTACCAGTATGTGCTCCAAGTCATTTTTAAATCTTGAGGTTTTTAAGGCTCTCCCGGCACCACCAACAGCTTCCTCGAAGCACAAAATTAGATCAAAAGGCATATCAAAACTCTTTAGTGTTACAAAGTTTTTCTGCAAGCATGATATCCCAGACCTAAAATCTCAGATTTTGGGTGACTGAGACAGGAGGATCTCTAGTTTAAGGCCAGCTTGAAGTGTGTGGCAAGACAATGTCTCAAAACCCCTTACAGATAGGGGGATGCTCTGGAATGTGTAGACTGATGCTGTAACCCCTAATGTGAGGATATGTGGAGGTGGGCCTCTGGGCAATAGGTCAGTTTTGATGATGTCATGCGGCTAGGGCTCTTGGTAGGATTAATGTCCTTGCTGAGGTGAGGAAGAAGCAGTGACTCCCCACAGCACAATAACTGACTTCAGACCAGGAAGCCAGCCCCTGCCAGAACATGCCAACAGATACCGTGAGCTTGCCTTGGCTTCCAGAACTGTGAGAAGAAAATACCTGTTGTTGAAATCACTCCAGCTAGGGCACTTCATCAGAGCAGCTGAAGTACACTAAGATGGAAGATCTCTGAACACAAGACTTCTTAATGTTTAAGGAAAACACTAATTTTATAAAATTGACAAAGAGCCAGGCAGTGGAACAATAAAGGAGCAAGGGAATGGCCTATCTGTCCTGTGTTTCCCCCAGTAGGGCATAGCAACACCATCAGGGTACAAGTGTTTCTGGAGAGTCAGTGGTGACAAAAAGTGTTGCTGGTTACACAGCCGTAATTCATACCCCCACCCCCCACTGTGCCTTCTGTGAGAGGCTACATGGCAGGTGTCATGGATTCTGCCCTGGCTGTCATCAGCTCTGGGAGGGCTGAGAGTGGCTGTTGGTTCTGAGGCATGGGAGAGGCTGATGTGTTCAACATCTGTTGCAAAGGAAAAGAGAAAGTCAACTTGTAGGGATTTCCATTTATAGATTTTAGGGACATATGTTAAGTGGAATTTATTGCTCATTAGTCCAGATACCTTGGAAAGTCTCTGCTTAAACTATGATAAGTCTCTTACCTGAGCAACAAGCAGATAGCTGTATATGTTCATGAAGAAGAAGGCAAAGACGGGTTGTATTTTTAAAAGGAAAGATCGCAAATGTTCACAGTTTAAAATACAGTCTCGCCAGGCAGTGATGGCGCACACCTTAAATCCCAGCAGTTGGGAGGCAGAGGCAGGCACATCTGTGAGTTCGAGGCTAGCCTGGGTCTACACAGCACGTGCCAGGACAGCGAAGGCCACACAGAGAAACCCTGTCTCAAAAAAAATGCAGTCTCATGCCAACACAAGCAGGACAGACACATGTGCCACACACACCCATTCCTAAGCAGTTGGCAGATAATCAATAACCTACTACCGAGATAACATCACTATTCCAGCTCAGGCCTTAGCGGCCACAGACTAGCCTCCAGATATGATTCTCCTACAGATACTTGACCATTATTAATTGGATTTCCCCCAACTGATTGGAGACACAACACCACAGTAACTATTTTTAGCTGTAGCCCCTGCTCTTCCCTCTGCTCCAGCTCTCCATCCCCAAAGCATCCTCATCCCCTTTGCTTTTCATGTTTCTCCATGGCAAGCTCCCTCGGGCAGTGCTGGTGATGCTAGGAACGATGTTCAGTGTATTTAGTGATGGGTGGTCAGCCAGAATATGTTCCTGTCAACAGACAGCCATAGAACAGCTCTGCCCATGCACGCTGTGCCTTCCCTTGGAGAAGCGTGGCAGCCAGCCAGAAGGAAGGCATTTTCAGGTAGCGTTTGAAAGATCTGCTGACTTGTACAGTTGATAAAAACAGAACCATCCGGAGGCTGCTGTGTCTAGATTCACGGCTTGCACACTGACAAGGTACAGCTCTCTCCTTGCCCTTGGAGAGTGTGTGCAAGGGCACCAGGGCAGGAGAGAGAGAGGTTTTTAGGATTCTTTGATTACCACCCTTCCCTCGGATCTGTCCAGAACCCTCCACAGCTGAGGATTTTTCTCTCTGGCCCATTTTATATTAAAACATCCAAGAAAAAGGAATGGCTCTTTGGAGGTTTGTGCAGCTCCCTCTTAGCGTAGAGGGTCAAAAAGAGCTCTTAACCTCTGTCAGCTGGAAAGAACACTAACAAAGGGAAAGCCTCCATCTGGCAAGGAGTTGTTATGTGTAATGTGGACTTTGTGTGTCATGTGATGTGGAAGAGAGGACTTTCTCCAGGGTACACTCATGGGTCTTTTCGCCTGCGCATGTCTCTCTGAGCATGTATTAGAACCCAGCCTTCTACAGTGCTTGTTTGTTTGTTTTGACTAAAGTCGGCAAACATTTCTTTTCACTGTTCTGCTCAAAGGCACAGTCTTCTCTTGAACATATTTCTTTTCTAAGGCTTTTTTGTGTATTATATGGCCATGAGGGGTTTGTCTATGGGTCTGAATGTGCACCATGAGCAGGCTCAGTGCCCATGAAGCCATTGGGTCCCCTGAAACGGTAGCTACGGATGATTGAGAGGCATCACGTGGATGCTAGGAACTGAACCCAGCTCTGCAAGAACAGTAAGTGAGAGCCCCTGGCCCATCTTCTCCAGTCCCTTGAACTGGTGTCTTAACAGTGAAGTCTTGAACATTCTGCCGCTGACCTTTCTTAGTCACCTTCACAGTAGACTTTCGTCTAGGAAAGTAGATATGACATATAGGAATAAAACACTGGCCTGCACATCACTGAACACCAGGTCATTTACTTGGTACAGACCTTCAGGACAAATGATTCGTTTGTTTCTGACCTTCCCATCCAGTCAGTGTTGTTGATTCCTATAGATGGCCAAAGAATCCATGATAAATGATGCCAAGGAACTTGGGGCCATGATGTGACCTTACAGCTTGGTCCCTCGCATCCCTTAGGGCTCTACAAACTCAGGAAATAGTTCTGGGTCCAAGTCCCACTCAACTGAGAACTCAACTAAAGCAGCCCCATGCTCTGAAGTCGTCCAGGGTTTCTCTGCTAGCTAGTAACCAGTTCCCACTGGGCATGGTGAAACAAGCCTACAACCCTAGTACTCAGGAGGTTGAGACAGAAGGATCATGAATTCAAATCTAATATGGACTACACAGCAAGGCCCTTTCTTAAAAAACAAATATTAAAATGCCGCCCCAAATGGCTTTCTCCTGACAGGAAAAAGTGTACAGGAAAAATTTCTACATTGAAATTGAAAACTGCTTTGCAGTTTGAGAACCAGTTAAATATAGTTAAAAGACCATGAACTTTGGGCTTAGTTCAAACCCAAACCTGGCTCGTTGACTTCTAGGACTCTTGATCCAATGACTAATGCTCTCTGAGCATATGGCTTTTGCTATTTTAAATAACCACAATGCTTTCAATATCATATAGCTCTCAAGAGGGCTTAATGCAACAGTGGATATGGAAGCCCCATATATTCATGTAGACACGTGGGATGCATGGCCTCGATCAAGGCTGGAGTTCTACCACCAAAAGCCGGGTAAATTTCCAGAGCTTTGCATTATCTCTGCTAACCAAAGTCAGTTAATCATTGACTGACAAAAGGAGGTCACAGAAGACCTGGAAACCACAGGGTTGTCCTTCAGCTCCCTGTTTCCAAGCAGAAGTTAGTATTTTATACATGAACATATTATACAGATGTTAAAAATTTAACACCAAAGATAATACGAAAAGAAAGTCAGCTGACGGTAATACGCATATCCACATGGAGACACGCTTGGCATATTCATCTTGATTCTCCTCCTTGGCCGTAGAATAGGGCAGTATGGACTTGGTCCCTTGGCAGTTCCAGAAGGTAACACCAACTCTGGCACAGAACACAAATTAGTGCCTGGCCCTAGACACCTTCCTGGGGTTCCACAAGAGAGATGTCACAAACCTCTGGTAAGCAGAGGTCAGGCAGGGTGTGAACTTGCATGGTGACAGTCACGAGTTTCAACATCCTTTGCCAAATTCAAGACACATAGTGCCCTGTACAGTTTTCATTTCACAATAGATAAAGCTAAGATATGGTAAGTACTTTGGCATGGTGGTGAAGTCAGGATAGAAAGTGTATTTTGAAGTTGGGTCCAATATTCAAACACTTGAGGTTAAGCTGCTCAGAACCTGTCTACCTGCAAGGGAAGACAAACAGAACAAGCAGGGGCACTCAGAACCTCCCAGCATCAATCCAGGCAGCAAAAGTGCTTACTACCTTTACTTTGTTTCCCCAAATATGTCATATCTAAGTCGATCATCTTTTTAAAAACTCACGTTGGGGTAATTTTTTTAAAGCTATAAACATGAAATTAGAGAATATAGCCAATTTTAAAAGCTAATAAAATAATAAATATCACAAGATCCAAGAAATTATGGTTACATTAATTGTCTAACACACAATTTTCTATACTTTTTTGTATGTGAATGATTTGAGTGTTACTTATGTCAAAAAAGTTAAATGGTAGTGTCTACTAAGAAGTAAAGTAGACAAAGCAAATAAAACTATCTACAGAGGGAGAAACTGAGGCCCAGAAAGGCAATGACTTGCCCAGCAGCTGTGGTTTGGATGTGGTTTGAACTGTGATGGTGAGAGTGTTGGAAGGAGGGGTCTTTAGGGAATGATGGGGTCATGAGGTCTCTGCCTTCAGGAGTGGATGGATCCATTCAAGGACTCTTGAAGGGTCATCTCAGGAGTGGCTTTGTTATAAGGGGGCTGGATTTGACTTACCACATGACTCCATCCTCCTTGTTATAATGCAGCACAAGGCCTTCATCGCATCCTGGTCAGAGGCTGATGCCATGCTTTTTGACTGCTCCATATTTGGATGGAAGCCACATCCCAGTCCCTGGCATCCATATATCCAAAAAGTCTGGAATGTTCCGGTGGAAGTTCCATCCCAAGCCCCACCCCTGGGAGTTGCCTCAGTCCAGACTCCACCCCTGAGAAAGCCCGCCAAAAGATGACCCCTCCCCAGAGATACTCAAGACCACTCCCACAGGGTATTTATACTGTACCCCAGAGAACAAACACTGGTTTTCCCGCCTTCCTTCCTCGGCTCCTTTCTGGGGGGCTGGAAAGTTATCCTGGAGCATTGATATCCATTAAACCTGGGCATTTTCTAATTCAGTTTGATTTAATCTGATTTTGATTATTGCGTCAGCAGAGGGGCTTATGGGGTGCGGAAACTTTTCACTCAGCTTGCAGAGCAGTGAGATAAATAGATTGTTACTCATGATAAATAACCAATTCTGTAATGTTTTTATTATGGCATAAGAAATGGACCATAACACTGGCAAAAAAAAAATGAGTTTGGCTTTTGTTCTGCCAAAGATGAAACAGAAAATTCTCTCACTAGGAGACAGGGGTGAGTATAAATTTTGCTATCTCAACCTAAAGTTTGTATTGGGCTTCATAGTCTAAGGACTACTGTTACAAATGTGCAAAGTAAAATGACTTAAGTTGAGGTAAAGAAAGATTCATAGTGAGTCAAAGCCCTACTGCTAACGAACAATTGTAAGTCAAGTTAGTCATTTAGGAATCAGATTTTCCTGGTGCTTACATTTGTCCTTCAAAAGTCACATGTGTAGTACGGTTTTTCTTTGGGCTGCCAGCTCACTAAAAAATAATATGGAGACTTATTATTAATTATGAATATATATAGATTCATAATATTTTATAATATATAATTATATTCTACTCATAATATGAAACACCTGTAGCTTAGGCTTGTCTCATCTATGTGCTGCCATACGACTCATGGCTTTTACCTTTCCTCCTCCTTGCTCCCCCTGTGTCCAGCTGGTAATTCCCTCTTTTCTTCTTCCCAGAAGCACTTTCTGTCCAGAGTTCCTGCCTTACACCTCCTGGCTAGCTATTGACCATTTAGCTTTTTATTACACCAATCACCACAGCACACAACTAAAATTGAATGGCCATATGACTCAGTCATACCCTTCCTAGGTAGATTCCCACTCTAAGTCAACACGCCACAGAGATACTTGCACAGCCATGTCTATTGCTGCACTGTTCACAAAAGCCAAGAAACAGAAACAAGCTACATGTCCATCTTCAGAATAATGGATAAGGAAAATGAAGCACATGTACACAGTGGAAGTCTTCGCCCATAGAGAAAACAGAATCATGACATTTTTGGGAAAATTGATGAATCTGAAGATCATTATGCTAAGTGACACAAGGCAGATTCAAAAGACAAATATCATATAGCTTCATAGTGTGCACAGAGAGAAGACCGTGAGAGGGGAGAAAATAATCTTCAGGGCTTGGAGGAGGGAAGAGAGTGTAATGGAGCACATGTGACGAAAGCAGGAGGGAGAACAGTGCATAGTGAGGAAACGGGCCAGCTCCAGGGGAGTAGGTAGGGAAATGAGAGAAGCAATGAGGGAGGGGAATGAATGCGAATGAAGTATGATGATGTGTACGCCTGAAAATGCCGAAAAGGAGCCCATCTCTTTGTATACTAGCTTTCAACAGCAAACTAAAGCCATGTGAGCATTGTAAGGTAAAAAACTACCTTCCTAGCTGGGCAAAGCGGATGAATACTTGAGAAGCTGAGGCAGGGGAATGGCCTTGAATCTAAGGTTAGCTTGAGCTACATAGGAGAAGCAATCTCCAAAAGTAAAACATAATACAAGAAAATGCTCTTTCTACCACCAGGGGAGTGGGAATGCCATTCTCACTCTTGCCTCCTGTTTGGGTTAGGACTGTGCTTTTGTTCATTAGTTTAATAGAAATTCCCTGAGCCCTTGATGCATGCTGGGCCCTGAATGTGCTGGGGCATGATGACCTCGTGGAATTTATGACCCACTGGGGAAGATAGACAACAGACAATCCCAATATGTGTATGTTTCCTGGTAAGATATGAAAGACAGCAAGTTGCAGAGGACTGAGTCAGGGGAGGACTGGGGTGAAGGGAAGATCTGCCTGGCATTAGCAGTATTACAGGTCATCATCAGCTCAGATAGAGCCTATCCTGAGCTGGTGACTTCCAGGGACTGCCCTTGAGGCAGAAGCAAAGCACAGGAAGGGTATTGATAGGGAACAGGCAGGCTGGCTGGTAGCTTCAAAAGTTTAACTTTACAATTTAAGGATGTTACCTTGAAAGCTGAGTGTGGTGGTATAATACCTACTAGTGGTGAAGCTTGGGCAAGAAAGTCCAAAGCTCAAAGCCAGCCTGGGCTAAGTAGCAAACAGTCCTGCATTTGGCAGATTCAGCCCCTGGATAATTTGCCATCAAGGAACATATCAAGTTGGCTGGTCTCAGCCTAAGAGTGACAAAGGACAAAAGTAAAGAAGGCAGATCTGGATGTGTAGCATGAATAATAAAAGCCCAGAGACAGATACTGGGGTTCAGGCTGAGCAAAGCAGTCAGACCTTTACCACTACTAAATCTTCAGACCAAAAGGACAAAGCCTGTCTCCACAAATCCTCAGACTCACACTCCACTGAATTCCTGTGTCTTCCCCTTTATATTCCTTTCTCCACCCAGCCATATCGCTCCTGTCTCCACCTCCCTGGTGTTGGGATTAAAAGTGTGTAACTCCCAAATACTGGAATTAAAGATGTGAACCACCATCACCTGGATCTGTTTCTGGATCGAGCTTATGCCACCCAGGGTAGCCTTGAACTCACAAAGATACCTCTGCCTCTGTCTCCTGAGTCTTGGGATTAAAGGTGTGTGCCCCTGACCTATATGGCTGACTAGTGTGGCTGCTTTGCCCTGTGATCTTCAGGCAAGCTTTATTTATTAAAACACAAATAATATGCCATTATAAACATGGTGTGGACCTTCAGTGCCAAGGCATTTATTTGATAGACTGATGACACAGGGGTGACGATTGTGCTAGGGTACCAGACCACACCCAGTGATGTGGCTGAGTCACTACTTGGAAAGATGGTACTTAACTAAGGCAACCTAATCCCACTGTCCACTTCAGCTGAACCTGGTGGTGAAGCAGGAGTACAGCCATGGCATCTTGGAACTGAAGGGACCAGGGAGACCATCTGGTCCAAGGTGCTCATATCTCACAAGTTAGAGCTTACGCTCCATCAATTCAAGTGAAGAGAAAGCTCCCAGCTGATGATGGTGAATTCCTAAGCTGGCTTCCTGACTCTTAGGCTTCGAAGCACCTTCTCCATAATCACAACCTTCTGCAGGTGTAAAATCAGTTCTCAAGGGCCATGGTCAAATGGTAGGTGCCCAGGAATTACTCACTGAAATTAGTGATTGATCTGCGTGAGTTTCTCTTAGCCTCGACTCAAGTTTACATAGATTCATGATCTTGAGGTTCATCAACACTCTCCCAAGAAACTGCCATCTTCTCCGTTTAAAACAGTATTTCAGATTAAGAATATTTAAAGGCATGAAGTATACAAACTATATCGTTGTGCCTATCAAGGAAATCAAATGAGATTTATTTGTTTACTTTGGGAGGGCTGGGTATAGAATCCAAGGCCTGGTGCATGCTGGCAAGTGCTCTTCCTTTGAGCTAACACCCCTAGCCTCTGGTTCCTTTTAAAATTGAGCTATAGGTATTGGGAACTCCAGTCTGTTTCTTTAAGGAATAGGAGAAGAACTGGAATCACCAAAGGGAGCAACAATGGATGATTTTGCATCCAGAATGGCTATGCTGAAGAAAAGTCTCCTGTCAGTGACTCCTAAAGTCAAAATAAAAGAGAGATTATAGATAATAATTAGACAATAAGAATTAGCAGTTTATTTCAAGTGTATACATTTTAGAAGTATAAAGAGCCGCCAGAAGAAAACATAAAAGACACTTCCTTGAGAATCTATTAGCATGCTGTGTGTGTATGTATGTGCACGCTCACACCTGACATATGAGCACCGTGCTGTTTCCATGGCAACGTGGAGGGGGCACTAGGAAGCAATCTTCTTACATTTAGACATACTTATAAAGATCCATGTACTGAAAGCTGTGAGGGAGATATTTTGAACTCAAAGGAAAAATTATTCTAATCTTCTTTGGGATGAACTCAAGCAATCATGCCTGCCTCTTCCAGCCACACTCCCACATTGGATCTGTTGTGTATCCTTCAAAAGCTTTGGGCACATTTTTCTCACATGGCATCATTGCTCCAAATCCAGCCTTCCACGACCTCAATCAGCTACTTGGGACTTCTCAAAGCTTCGAGAGCATTCATGATCATAGCTCCCCCAGACAAATGTGTAGGCTCTTCCCTTATTAAAATGTTACACTAATCTGTGTGGAGTTTCATAGTAGCAGTAATGCAATGGGGACAAAGACCCCACGTGGAGTCTGGGAAAGAGGCTGGATGGGTAAAGTGGTGGCTGTGTAAGTAACAACTTAAGTTCAATTCCCAGCACCGGAGTACAAGTGCCATGTGAGGTGTGTGCTGCAGTTGATTTTTTTTAACTCTTTGAGGGCCCACTACCCAGCTCCCACTCCACTACATGGAGACTTATTCTTACTTACTATGAATGTACAGCCTTAGTTTGGTTTATTTCTAGCCAGCTTTTCTAACTTAAAATATTCTATTTCTCTTTAATTGCCTCTGGGCTTTTTTCCTTTCTGTAGTCTATGTATCTTTCTTTCCTTCTTACTCTGTGGCTGGCTGTGTGGCTGGGTGGCTGGTCCCTGACATCCTCCTCCTCTCCTTTTCTCACCTCTTACTCTTTCTCTCTCAAGCTTAGATTTCTCCTCCTATTTATTCTTTTTGTCTGGCGTCCCTGCCTGTTTCTCTCTCCTGCCCGGCTATTGGCCGTTCAGCTCTTTATTAGACCAATCAGGTGTTTTAGGAAGGCAAAGTAACACAGCTTCACAGAGTCAAACAAATGCAACATAAAAGAATGCAACACATCTTTGCATCATTAAACAAATGTTCCACAGCATAAACAAATGTAACACATTTTAAGTTAATAGTCCACAACAGTGCGTGTGTGTGTGCATGTGTGTGTGTGTGTGTGTGTGTGTGTGTGTGTGTGTGTGTGTAATTCCAGCATTAGGAAAGTGAAGGCAGGAAGATCCCTGGAAGTTTCTGGCTAGCCATTTTATCCAAATTGGTGAGCTTCAAGTTTAGTGATACCTTGTCTCAAAAAATAAGGTGAAGAAGCAATTAAAGAAGACACCTAACATTGACTTCTACATCCCATGTGCATTCACCCATACACATTCATGCACACGAGCACGGACGGACACACACACACAGAGAGAGAGAGAGAGAGAGAGAGAGAGAGAGAGAGAGAGAGAGAGAGAGAGAAAGAGAGAGAGAGAGAGAGTAATGGGGCCTAGGGGGACATGATCAAAGTATATTATACAACTGGGTGAAAATGGCCTTATGTGACCCTGTATAACTTCTTTAAATGTGAGAAATTTGACCGGATACCCATGGTTCTTGCAGCAGTGTGTCTTTGGTTTGTATTAGCTGACTTCTTTCTGAGTGACAGAAGGATAACGAAGCACAGGTTTTAGGTCTCCATTTTAACTCTTGGACTTGAGGCTCCCAAACCTTTCTTCTGATCTCACTATGGGTGTACATGATGTTCATATAATACTAAATGCCTCTTCATTGGTTGGTAGTAAGCAATTTGACCCCTGAGGTTCTGCTCATTGAGGATGACAGAAAATGGTTTCTACTGGTGGCTCTGTATTGTTTCTAATAATTCTTTAAAAATAAAACAATTATTATTATTACTTTGGGGGCTTGGTCTTTGTGAGACTCACTATGTGGTCCAGGCTGACCCTGGACCCCCAGAAATTCCACACCCAGCTTTAATTCTTGCAAATAATAATAATTTAGGGTATTTTCTTCCTTTTTTACCACTTATTGTCTAGAATGTCCAGAAATAGGGGTTCTATTTAATTAGCATGCCTCCACTGTCTATGTATATTTTGAAAGGAACACACTTAGACTGTTAGTTGTCTGTGGAGGGTTTCTCACAGGTTGCTTTTGTCATCTGCCTTCTCAACTGGAAGTCCAATGCAGGCTGCTCAATTTAAAAGCAGAAAATCAGCCAGACGTGGTGGCACACGCTTTTAATGCAAGCACTATGGAGGCAGAGGCAGACAGAGCTCTGTGAGTTGGAGCCTAGCCTTGTCTACAGAGGGAATTCCGGGGCAGCCAGGACTACAACATGAAGAAACCCTGTTTAGAAAGAAAGAAATAAAGAAAGGAAGGAAGGAAAGAAGAAAAGAAAAAAAAAACCCAGAAAATCAATAGGATATAAGTGTAAGTAAGCCCAGATTCCTTGCAACATAATTCGGTACCAGATGCAGGGGCGGTGGCACACACTGTAATTCCAACAATCCACAGGTAAAGAAAGATGATTGAAAGCTCAAAGTCAGCCTGGGCTACATAGTGAGACCAATGTTTAAAAGAACATGATCCAGTATCAGAGTCCACTTTGAACAGTCAGCCTGACTGAGGAGGGCATGCCCTTACTGTGAGACCTTTAGGCTGCCACTGAGCAGAGAGCAAGGTCATCATCACTCAATCCTAAGCAGTAACAATGGTGACCCTGTTGTAAAGACCTGTGTTGGGCTGGATTAAAAAGCTGTGCAGACAAAGGCGAATGAGGCAAACAGCAGAGAGTTGGCAATAGGAGGCAGCAGGAAACATGGTTGATGCTTAGCTCTGGCCCACATGCCTGTGATAAGATATCGAATGAGGAGCCAATCAATTTGAGCAGCAAAACACCCACGCTATACACAGAGGAGCAGAGCCACCAAGCCAAAGACAGCTTTCTTCATACTGAACCCCTCATATTTCTCTTGTGTGAGAAGAATGAGAATTCAATCCACTCGGTTGCTTTGTTCCTTGAATTAGCATCTAGAGACGCAGTCTGTATCAGTCAGGTTCCTCTAAGGGAGCAGAACCGATAGAATGAATATCTACTGAAAGAGGAGGCCTTAGATCAGTTTACACAATATGGTCCAGGTAGTCAAACAATGACGGTCTCACATTGGAGAGGCCCAGAATCCTGTAGTTGTTTGTCCACAGGGCTCAATGCCTCAGCAGTCAAATCCAGTGCTGACGGCCTAGAAGGTTCCTGGAAAGCCACTGGTCTTCAGTCCACACTGAAGCTCAAAGTTAGGTTGTAAACATTGGACAAAGGAATGTAGCAGTAGAAGCAACACAGTCGGTGTGCCCGCCAGGGAGAGTTCATCAACCAGGCAAAGAGAGAGAAAGATGGGCTAAAATGCCTTCTTCTTCCACCTCCTTCCTCAGCTGCCATAGGAAGATGCAGCCCACACTAGGATGGGTCTTCCCACTTTGAATAATCTGATCAAGAAAATTCCTTACAGGAGCGCCCAGCGCTTGTCTTATAGTTGTTTCCACACTTAGAAGAGCTGACGAAAAAGAGCAGTCGTCTGCCATGCAGTGGTGGTGCAGCCAGGCACGGGTGGCGTAGCCAGGCACGGGTGGCGTAGCTAGGCACGGGTGGCGTAGCCAGGCACGGGTGGTGTAGCTAGACACGGGTGGCATAGCCAGGCATGGGTGGCGTACACCTTTAATGTGCTGGTGGAGTATACCAGCACTCAGAAGGCAGAGGCAGGCAGCTCTCTTGGAGTAGGAGTCCAGCCTGATCTACAGAGTGAGTTCCAGGACAGGCTCCGAAAACTACAGAGAGATCCTGTCTTGAAAAACAAAACAAAAACAAAAAGAAGCAAACAAGAAAGAGTGGTCGTCACACAGTCTATGGAAAGAGCCGCCCGGTGGATTCTCCTGCGCTCAGTGCTTCAGCCTCAGGGACCAGGAGCAGCTCAGGCTGTCTTACTTCCTTTTCTCCTTTTGTTTACACTTCTCAATGGGTTACGATGGAGGTCAGCGATGGTCCCTATAGTACTGTTCTCCGTCTGTGGGCTCTACTTGTCCAACCATGCCAGTGATGCGGCTTTGCCGGTGAGACTTGCTTTATATGAGCAAATTCATTCAGTTTAATGAGTTAAAGAATCTAAATAAATATAGCAAATGCTGGAGAGGGGTTTGAAAAAGAGGAACACTCATTCACTATTGGTGGGAGTGCAAGCTGGTGCAGCCACTTACGGAAATCAGGGTTTAGGTTCCTCTAAAAGCTGTAAGTAGATCTGTCATATGATACAGCTATACCACTCCTGGGCATATACTCAGATGACTCGATATCCTGCTGCAGAGGCCAATACCTGCTCATCATGTTCTTCACTGCTGTATTCTCAACAGCCAGCAAAAGGAAATAGCCTAGCTGGCTATCAGCAGATGAACAGACAATGAAAGTATGGCCGTATATCCAATAGAATTCTATTCAGTTGTAAGGAGAAATAAAAGTATACAATTTATAGGAAAGCGAATGGAACTAGAAACTATTATACTAACGGAGGCCACGCCTACAAACACTGACAGTTCTCTCGTACGTGTGGATCTTGGCTTTCATGTTTTTATATGTGTGAGTCTATGTGAAAGTGAAAAAGGGAAGATTCCAGAAAACCAGAAGGGGCCCCGGAGGGGAAAATTCCTTCCAACAAAATACTGCCCTCAGACTAAAACCCAATAACTATTACCTATGCTTTACTCAAAACTTAAAAATTCATAGCTGATTGGATTTGCATCTAATATCTTATGAGAGATTTTAAATTCTTGACTGCTTTGTTAAAATTCCTGTTTACTTCTAGATGCATTTTTCTTCTTGTTAATAATGCTACTGAAATACTATGACAATCTGTTTCTGTACATTTCTACACATTTAACTATTTACATTAAGTTTCTCTTCTATTTTTAATTTAATACTTTCATCTTTCATTAGTTCTCATTATGTTAACTTAAATCTTCTAATAAAATTCTGAAAAAAAAGATTGCATATAGATACAATGTTAAACCAAATAAAACAAAAACCCCAAACTAAGAACTGTGTTGTTTTTTGTCGCATGTCACCTTGGGTCTGAAGGAGACTCTTTGTAACCTCTCCGCTCTACCAGTGTCTTACTTTACAGCCACAGGTTCCCAGCTCCATTCCTCTATGAAGAAAATAGTTTTCTTTCCACCAGGTTGTGGTTGCTTTAACAACCATGTCAATGTACAGTGTGATACATTCAGACTGATCGCTTCCCCTGCACTGCCCCCCACATGTGAATCCCTACTTGACCTCCCAGTCTCCATGCTCTCCCTTTAGTGTTCTTTTAAAAATTTATACATATGTATGTACACACGCACACACACACACACACACACACACACTTTGTCTTAGGGTTTCTATTGCTGTGAAGAGACACCATGACCACAGCAACTCTTATAAAGGAAAACATTTAATGGAGGTGGCAGCTCACAGTTTCAGAGGTTTAGTCCATTATCATCATGGCAGGGAAGATGGCAGCAGGCGGACATGCTGCTGAAGAAGGACTTGCTACATTTTGGTATACAGGCAATAGGAACTAGACTGACTCACTGGCCATGGCTTGAACATATATGAGACCTCAAAGCCCACCTCCACAGTGGCACACTTTCTTCAACAAGACCACACCTCCTCCAACAAGGCCACACCTCCCATTAGTGCCACTCCCTTTGGAGGCCATTTTCTTTCAAACTATCACAATATTATATATAATTAATATATAATAAATAATATGTATATATACATACACACATATATAAAAGATCTTGTGTGTATGCGCATGCATATATGTGCAAGTCGGGGGGATAACTTCATGCCATCTGTTCTTAAAGCGACTCTGACCAGCTCAAGCATGGTGAGCATGACTCTGGCAGGCTTTGCCTTTCTCCCCCATTCTCTCTGCCTTGCTAAAATCTGATATATTACATTCCTAAAGCTAGCCACCAAGGTCTATTTCCCCAAGGCCACTTCTACCTCCTGAGGCTGAGTACCAAGGTCCAGCAATCAAAAGCCCCCTTTGGCTCCTAACTAACATTCCTAATTAAAATTAAACACCTCATCCTAACATGGGATTTACCACTTTACTTTTATAAACTGTTGTTTGCCTATAGGCTACATCTGTCTCCCCTCTATCCAAAGGCAGGCCTCTGGGACAAGTATCCCTGCCCCTTTTTCTTGTCCCCTTCCCCTCTCCCTCATCTTCTGTCTTCTAGTTTGTCTCTTAGTCCCCGCCTTCTGTCCCTCTGCGGCAAATAAATCTCCTTTGTGCTGAGAACTTGGGCATCATGGGCCAATGCTTTTCTTTCAGGTCTCCCCGTCTGCCTTTACACAGATTCTACTCTTCAAACTCAGGTCACCAGGCTTGTGCCGCAAGCACCTTCGCGTGCTGAGCCATCTCACCAGCCCTTCAGTGTCCATTTGCAAAACAGCAGCCAGAAGCCACAACAAGCTGGGCCCTCACTAATTAAGGAAATGCCTTACAGTCCAACCTTATGGGGGCATTTTCTCAACTGAGGGTCCCTCCTTTCAGATGACTCTAGCTTGTGTCAAGTTGTATAGAACTGTCCAGGATGGATCAAGTCTTATTATGTAGTCCGCACAGTCCTAGAACTCACTGTATAAACCAAGCTGGCCCCGAATGCCTGACCCTCTGGCCCGAGCCTCCAGAATTCTGGGATTACAGCTGTGAGCCTCCATACCTTGCCTGAATAGTTGTTACTATTATTAAATTTTATTTTTTCTTAAACAAATAATTTCTGCTTTTTTTTTAGCTCCTTGAGATTATTGGGAAGGTAAAGATTTACACTATACGTGAATAAGCACTTTATAAACTACATACCATCCTCCAGGTGCTGGGGGCTGGGAATGTGATTCTTGCAATACCTACCACCATGCTGAACACTGCTTACTGGTTTTAATGGGAAGTCTTACATCCAGAAAGAGGAATTACACTAGCTCAAGTGAATAGCTGGGTCCCCTCTGAGCCATGGTCCTTCTCCGTGGCACCCGAGAGTCTGGACACTGTGCTGGGATCGATGGCTGTACTCCAAAGCCCTCCCCATTTTCACCTGAAACCTTGCTTGCAGTAGAAACACGAGCATATGGCTGTGGGTGTGGTTTACAGCCTGCCCTGTGGGGTGACTTCCACACAGGGGCAGTTATCATTTTGAAATCATTAAACTGTCTGCCAGTAGCTTATTTCCTGGGCCCCTGCCTTCCCCCAGATGCTGAAGTTCAACCTTGTAGCCTTAATGTATGTTTTCTCTCTTTTCCCACTGACCCTTTGTTTGCTGACAGCACCTGCCCACAACGGTCCTTGCCTCACCTGGCACCATTCTCCCCAGTCCCTAGAAGCTACGGCATTCACCCACATGCTAGGGATAAAATAACATTGCTACTCAAAGCCAGCAGCTTTTCTCTGAAGCAGTTATCATCTACAGGCAGAAAAACAAGTGTGCTGTTTCTTCTTGGATAAAGAGAAGCTGTCTTCCAGACAGGCTTTTGACACAGGGGGGATTGAGGTGTGATTTGAGGATTCTTTGCAGAGAAAACAGCTCTTAATTAGAGCAAGCGCGAAAGAAGCCAGCTGCTGTCTTCATGAGTGTTTAAATATACCTTCCCATCAATAGTGCTTCATTGTCTTGTTACAAGAGGAATCTGATTGCCCCTACATTTTCTACTGGCCCCCTCTCCATACAAATGGAGAGAAGAAAGACATTTCCAAAGCACCAGAATCTATTTGCTTCCTAAATATGATGCTTGCATGTAGATATTTACAGTCTGAAGAAGTCTAACGAGGAATGGCACATAAGCAGTGACGCCTGTTTTGCTATTGTTCTCTCTGAAACTTAACTTTTCAGAAGAGCACGAAGGTAAGCGATTTTCCGTGTTTTAAGAAGAGACAGGTGACATGGTGGATAAATTGAGGACTGTGGAATTAATGATAATCATTTCTGAATTGGGCACAGTAGACATTAATGATGGGGGAGTTCCATTTTATATTGAAAAGATTAAAATAATTCATCAACTTAAAAACACTTTCACCTCCTGTCTTAGTTCAGGTTTTTATTGCTGTAAAGAGACACCATGACCATGACAACTTGTATAAGGGAAAACATTTAATTGGGGCTGGCTTACAGTTTCAGAGGTTCAGTCCATTATCATCATGACAGGGAACATGGCAGCATGCAGGCAGATGTGGTCCCAGAGTAGTAGCAGAGAGTCCTACATCTTGCAGACAACAGGAAGTTGACTGACACACTGGGTGGTATCCTGAGCCAAGGAAATCTCAAAGCCCACCCCACAGTGATACACTTCCTCCAACAAGGCCATACCCACTCCAACATATCCACACCCCCTATGAGATTATGGGGTGCTGTGAGACAATGATCTGTTGTAATGAGGGGCTCGGGTTGTGTTCCCGGCGCCGGGCCCCTTGTTCTGTCCCACCCGGCTCCCGGTGCGTACCCGAAATAATTACACGGAAACTGTATTCATTTAAATACTGCCTGGCCCATTATCTCCAGCCCCTTATTGGCTAACTCTCACATATTATTTTAGCCCATCTCCATTAATGTGTATCGCCACTTGAGTTGTGGCTTACCAGCATGAGTCTAACCAGTGTCCATCTTGTGCTGGAGAAGCATGGCGTCTGCCCCACTGCCTTCTCTCTCACAGCATTCTGTTCTGTCTACTCCGCCCACCTAAGGGCTGTCCTACCAAAAGGCCAAGGCAGTTTTCTTTATTTAACCAATGAGGGCAATATACAAACAGAAGACCCTCCTACACCAGAGCCCCTTTTTCTGTTTAAAAAAAAAAAGAAGGCTTTAACTTTGACATAGTAACATTACATATAACAAAACTTATCAAGCAAGAATTACAGTTACCATATTTAGATCTATTTTATCTTTTATTATGATAAAGGAAAACTATAACTATCCATTCTTCAACTCCATCAAAGACTCCAGAAGGATATAATATTACTTAAGTAAACAAGTAATAAGCAACTTCTAAACTCTAAAAATGACAGAGACATCTCGCTACCTGTACAGTCACCCAAAGTTCCTTTGTACCGTTGGGGCATCCATCTTCAGCCTACAGGCCCATAGTATTCAGTAGACATTTCCATGATGTAGGAAAATTCAAAGACAGTTCAGTCACTTTTTTTTGTATTCTGCAGAATGTCTCACAGACTCTTTCATGAAGCAGGAACCCTGAAGGATCATCTCACCTTTAGGCAAGTTTAGCAGTCCTCTCTCTGCGGGTTCTTTGTGTCCAGTTTATGCAACAGTCCAGGCAAGAGCACTTTCTTGCCAAACTCCATAAGGAGTCTCTTGCAAACTCCATAAGGAGCCTCTTCGATGCCCATCTTCCTCTTGAAGTAGCTGGTGCTGCCAGGAGCAGATGTGTCTCATTGTCATGAAAAGTCTTAAGTTATTAAAATATTTAAATGCCATATT